>RJWH01003137.1:18709-108876 GCA_004363575.1 Solenodon paradoxus | reverse complement strand
TACATGTGACAAAAACACTGCTCTCAATTTCATCTGTCCAGTGCCTGTGTCATGTTTTCAGCCATGTCACACTGTTTAGTGAGCAGCATCCTGTATTCATCAATGGGGTCAATAGGAGATAGAAAGAACATTTGGTGTCACAGACAGAATGGCCCAGCCACACCCAAGAATGTGTGGACAGCTTTAATCAATTGCCTTCTTGGCTAACTAAATGTTAGTTAAGGCAAGTTAGTTAAGACTAAGGTAGTCTGTGACAAAACAGTCAATGCTGCCTGAACTATGCATCCTTTTGTGCCATGTTCTCTTCTCTGACAGGCTCTCCTATCTCCTCTTCCCCTTTTTTCTAGTTCCTGAGGAGAGAACTATTATTAATCAAGTATATGCTGCCTCGCATGAGGTGGACTGGGTTCCCACCTGGAAGGTGGTCTCTGTAACTTGCACCACTCACTCTGAGGCTGGTGATTGTCAGCAAGGCCAAAAAGGAGATGATAGGGCACTGCTGTTATGCCTGCAGTAACTGGGAATTGTGATGACACCACATCTGAACTGGTCCACGCTGGGTTCTCCCGTTTGTAGTGAACTTGTATTAATATAGAAAGTCCTTGTCTGATTAAGCAACAACTTTTGTTTTAAAGCCCATTTTGTCTGATATTAGGATAGCCACTCACCTCTTACTTTGGTAATAATTACATGAAATGTAATTTTCTTTCATTTTCCTTTCATCTTACGTGTCTTGGATCTAAAAGCAAGTCTCTCAAAGAGAGCATATATCGGAGCCTGTTTTTGTTTTCTTAACCCTTTGCTAATATCTACCTTTTCATTAGAGAATTAAATCCACTGACTCTATTGCAATTACCTATAAGGAAGAACATTTCCTTGACAGGTAGTTTGCAATTGGACTTTCGTATCTCTTGATCCCTTTCACCCATTTTACCCAGTTCTCCTCCACTTTGGTAACTACTAATCTAGTTTCTGTCTCTATTATCTAAATTTCATTTTTCTTCATTTTCTTTTTTTGCTTTGTTGTCAATTTTATCTTATAAGTAAAATTATATTTTTTCTGTTTGCTATTTCTTTGAGCAAAATATCAACATCTATGATGTTGAAAATGTCAAAATTTCATCATTTTTCACATTGTGTATGTGTATGCATGTGTGTGTGTTTGCATCTCACATCTTTCATTGTTTTGATCATTAATGAACAGGTCATTAGTAATAAACTCCCTCAGATATTGCTAATATTGGTATGCTTTATCTCCCTTAATTTTTCCCATACATGGAGTTCCTGCTTTTTAGATGTTTTTGTTTATTTGCTCTGCTTTTTAAAAATTCATTCCAATTCCTATTGTCTTCCCTGGGTTGTGTAGAGAAAGTGGCTATAGATCTTACTGAGGATCACTTGTATGTCAGTAGTCATTTCTTCTGCTGCTCTAAGATTCCTTCTTTGTTTTTTGATAATTTGACTATTATGTATCTTGATATAGATCTCTGAGTTTCCCTAGCTCAGAATTTATGGAGCTTATTGGATGTGCAGTCTCATATCTTTCTTCTAATTTGGGAGGTTTTAGAAATCATTTCTTTCTTTCTGCCTCTTTTCCTCCTATCCACCTCTGGGACTCTCAGGTGTATGTCAGTATAATAATGCAAACAACTCTATTATGCTTTGCTCACTTTTCTTCATTTTTTTTCTTTTTCAGATCATATTTTCCTTTTTATGAGACTGTACATTTAATTAAGATGTATTCTGAATCTTTTTCCCCCACTCAAATTTGCTATTGAATCATTTTAATACATTTTACATACTAAATTTCAGATCGAGTTCCATTCCTATGTAAAATTTGTTTTTTAAACTTAAATTTTATTGAAGCAACATTGAACTATAACATTATATATGCATATAATGTGTATCATCTCTTTTGCTAACATTCTATATTTGGAGAGATATCTTTCTTAATACTTCCTAGTTTTTTTTTTCAATTGAGCATATTGAAGATGGTTGATTTATGTCTTTTTTCCAGTAAAATAAATGGCTGTGCTTTCTACTGGCCAGTTCATTATTTCTTTTGCTGTGAACAGGTGATATTTTCTTCTTTCTATACATGCCTCATTTATTGTTCAAATTTTGTCAATATGAATATTATGAGGTATGTTAGAATCATATTTTCCCACTCATAGGTTTTGTTATTGTTCTTGTCAGTTTTTGTTTATTTGCTGGCTCCTACAAACTGCAGATAACTTTTTTGTGGGGAAGTGATGTGGGAATAACTCTAAGATATACTCTCTTAGCAGATCTCCAGGATACTATACAATATTTTATATTCATTGTGCTGTACATTAGACTCTTAGAATTTACTTATCTTTTAACCTGATAATTTGTACAATCCTATGAGCCACTCAAAAGATAAACAAAGCAGTATCACACTTCCTGATTTCAAATATATTATAATCTATAATAATTAAAACCTTATGGTACAGACATAAAAAGAGACACAGAGACTAGTGGAACAGGATAGAATTCAGAAATAAACCCACATATATATGCTCAATTTTGACAATGTCTCCAGGAACTACAATGGAGAAAGTATAATTTCTTCAATAAATAGTGCTGGGAAAACTGGATATCCATAAGCAAAAGAATGAAATTGGACCATTACCTTTTATCATACTCAAAAATTAATTCTAAATTGATTAAAAAAGAAAACATAAAACCCAAAAGAGTGAAAGTCTAGAAAGAAAGCACAGGCAGTAAGGACCTTGACATTTGTTTTGGCAATTAATTTTTAGATTTGGCACCAGAAACAATGGCAACAAAAGCAAAAAAGTGAGACTGTGTCAAACTAAAAAACTTTGGCACAGCAAGGGAAAAAATAAAAAAAAAGTGAATAGGCAACTGAACCACAGAATGAAAAGAAAATTGCAAACCATGTATCTGATAAGGGACTAATACCCCAAATATATAAGGAACTCAGTCAACTGAATACCAAAAAAGTATAACTCAATAAATGGGATTCAGATCTATATAAACTTTTTTCCAAGGAAGACACAGAACTGACCAACAGGTACATGAAAAGTATTCAACATCGACTAATAATCAGGGAAAATCAAATCATAACCACAATAAGATATTTCACATTTGTTTAGGATGACATAAAAAATATGAGATAATAAGAGTCGGCAAAGATGTGAAATAAAGGTAACTCTTATCTATTATTAGTATAAATCAAAATGATACAACCATTATGGAAAATAGCATGAAGTTTCCTAAAAAAATTAATAATAAAATTGCCATATAATCCAGCAATCTTACTACTGGAATATATCCAAAGGAAATTATTTCTGCTCTCTTATGTGCAATACAGCATAAAAAACATATGGGAACAAACTAAGTGGACAGATTTATACATGTGTGTATAACATATATATTATATATATGTACAAAATTCAACTACAGAAAGAATTATTCTTGTTTTTATTAGGGTCAAATTGAAACAGGAACAGAGAAAAAGGCATAGTGGAATCCTCCTTCCTTCAGTAGACTTACTATCTCTTTCAGGAAATCTCTACTGGCAGAGCTTCAAAGGGAGTCAGTTGGAAAGAAAAATGGTTTTGGCAGCATCCCAGCAACACAGAGCAGAGTGCAGTATTTTAAATTCAGATATTTAAATACCTTTTTACCTAGCTTCTGCTTCTTTCTGTAGTGCACACTTTGACAAAGAACGTAAATAGCATGCTTTTGTTTTGGAACAAAATAAGAACAGAAATAATGATAACATCAGCAACATCCATTTCTAAAAATGCAATTAAAATTCAACCTTTGTTAGGAGCTTGTAATTTATGTTTATGCAATAAACTGGGAATCTCTATAGATTTTAATGATCAGTATGATGGCAGGAAATTTGTTAAGAGCTGGCTAATTTTTGTACAGAAAAGTTACATATACATGACTTGTTTTCTTTCTCACATGGCAACTCAGAAAGCTCTTAGGTGAAAAGATTCTTTCCCCAGGTATTAGGATACTATTCCAGACACACTCAGAAACTTTGGCTGAGTCCCAGATGGAACCTTTATCTCAGGTGATGCATTTTTTTTCTTCCTGAAAGATTTGAAAATAGATTCATGATTTTGCAAGTTTTGGGAGATTTAGAGGTAAAATCTGTATAAAACTTATGTAGAGGCAAAAATTTGTGGTCATAGCTTCTAACACTCAGAAGTGTATTTTGAGGGGAGTGTGTATGTAAAAGTTATTTTAATTTCAATTTAGGCAAACCATAAATATAAACCATAGACTAAGCATTTTCCAATTCCCTGTCTTTAAACTCATAGGATGAGTCGCCCGGTGGAGGCAAGACTCAGTGCCTTTGGGGAAGTAAAGCAGGTTAAGAGTGTGAATTCTGGGTAAAATCCCAGACAGTTTAAGGATGTGTGATCTTGTCCTTAGGACGTAATAGCTCAAATCCTAACTCATACAATAATTCTCAATTTCCTGTTTGTAATGGAAATGAAAAATAGTACCCAACTCATAGGACTGATGTGCAGATTTAATGAACTAATACTTATTAGTGGCCTGCTGGACATAGGCCTTGGCAAATTAATGCCTGGTATACATTACAAAAGGAACACATTCCATGTTCACTGCTGCAGTTGTACAAAAATCCTCATTCGATCCTTCAAATATACATGTTCTCTGTTGTTCCTCTAAACCTTTGCCCATTTTCATTCCCCTTACTAGATTTTAACCACTTAGTCTTTCTTGCCTTTCTAACCCCTAATCATTCTTTATGCCTCAGCTTAGATATTTTCCCTTGTTGCTGGGTTACTTGCTTAAAAAATAAAGTAAAAATCTACACACACACAATTCATCATCTGAATTATTTTAAAATGTACAAATTGGTGCTTTTAAATGTGTTCACGATGATGTGCAATGATTATACCTCTACCTAGTTTTAGAATCAGAAAATAACAATTTTCCAAAGCAAAAACGCAAGAACAGAAACCTCTGTAGACTGAAGTCTAATTCATGAGTTGCTGGAGGTGCAGAGTGGACAAGTGTGGAAGTTAAAACTCCAGGGGACCCAGTCCTAAGGGAACTAGTGTAAGCTTCACTTCCAGGAGCTTAACCATGTTCTTGCAGTAAAATTTTCCTCATGCTTTATCAGGAGGAAGGGGAAGGGAACCATTTTGAAACACGTCAGGAAACTGTTTTTAACAAGATTTGACTTCAGGAGAAGCTATTTAACCAGAGTCTAACCTGTGTGGGTTTTATCACAGCTGAACTAACCCCAGGAAAGTGATTTCTCCCAATTCCAGTCAGCTCCTGCTTTCCACCTGGGAAAAGGGACAGAGAAGCACTGAAGTTCACAGCCTAAAGGCATAGACTGAATAAAGGGTTGATGCCTCATTACAGAACTATACAATGCTTCCTCATCCTCGCCCTTACACCTTACCACCACATTACTACATGTTTATTCACAGCAGTTCTCTTTACCCAGCTCATTATATATGGGTATCGAGAAAAAAAAAACAGATATACTGAAAAGCAAAAAAAAAGTTTGAAATCAGGCATTAGAATTAGACACGACATTGGATATTAGAATTATCAGACCAAAAATTTACAACTATGATTAAATACTAAGTGATAATGGAGACAGCAAGCAAGAACAGATGGGCAATGTAAACAGAGATGGAAATCCTAAAAATATGTAAGGTTAATACATATCAGTATAATATATTTTTCATTCTATTTATGATAGCTTGTAAATATCTATGACTAGATCTATCAAAATATGCCTATGACATTGTTAAATTAACATTTGTTAAGTAAAGCATAGCATGTGGGATGGTGAGCCAGTTTTAAACAAAAGACCACAAGAGAAAATGAAATAGTGAAGTTTATTACTCACAAGTCCTGGAGGAAGTACACAAATGCCTTGAGAAACCAACACGGAGGTCAAAGCAGAGTACAGGCAGAGAGACTGACAGAACTCGGGGCACATGCCCTTGTAAGGGTCCTTGGGTGAAGTGCCTTGGGTTCTTGAGCTAAGGCTGTAGTTATCAATTCAGATAAAAAATCAGGGTTTTGGTAAGCTCCATGTGGTGGGTCTTATTTGGGGGGTACATAAGGAAAAGGCCCTGAGAATTGGAGGAGACTGCTTGCAAAAGGGCTTTTGGGGGATTCATATCAGGTATTTACACTTGCTTATGACTCTGTAAGCTGTTATTAGGTCCTGCACTTACCTAAGGGAGGCAGTGTCAGCTGGAGACCTCCACAGACTACCTAGCCAAACAAAATGGACTACCATGGAGTAGCTAGCTAGACTCTTGACCATGCCCAAAATCTCTACACTAAAAACTTTGTAATATTGCTGAGAGATACTAACAAACTAAATACATTGAATGAAATAGCACGACCATGGATTGAAAGAATTACTATGGTTAAGAGGACAATTGTTCACAAATGAACTTTAGATTGATTGTAATCCAACACAAATATCAGTAAATAATTTAAACAAAAAATAGAATTGAAAATATGATTCTACATTTCATGAGTATATGCAAAGTATTTTTAAAAAATCTATGGAAAGAACAAATTTGGAGAACTTACTTGCCCTGATTTTAAGACTTAATACAAATCTATAGTCATCAAGAGAGTTTAATTTGGGCAAAAAGATAGACCTAAGAATCAATTTTAAAGAGTATAGAAATTAATCACACATACATAGTCAACTGATTTTCTATTATTTTGCTAAAGAAATTCAATGGGAAAAGCTCTTTTTAACATATGCTCCTGGTTTGCCTAAGCAAATTTGTGGGAAAGAAATGAACATTAGCACTTGCCTCACAGGTGATATACAAAATGTCACTTAAAAATTATCTTAGATAGCTCTCTTTGCCCACGAGAACTCTATCTCTTGCTTTTGTTTTTTTCTTGTTCATTTTTTCTAATTAACTTATAAAATTGTACTTAAAAAAAGGATCTTAGACCTAATGGTGAAAACTATAAAACACTTTGGAAGTAAATTTAGAAGAAAAATATTGTGATCTTGTATTAGTCATAATTTTCTTACAACACAAAAAGTAAGATCCACTTGAGAAAAAAATGAAATGATGAACTGGACTTTATCAAAATTAAAACCTTTGCTCTTTAAAAGACCTTGTTAAGAGGATAAAAATACAATCCATAAATCAGGAGAAAATATTTGCAAATCCCATAGCTGATATAAAGGTCTTGTATCAAAAGATACACACAATTCTAAAGTCTCAAAACAAACAACTTACTGAGTACATGCAAAAGATTTAAACAGACACTTCATTCAGAGAAGCAAAAAGGTGGCAAATAAACACATAAACAGATGCTTAATATCATTAGTCATTAAGCAAACACAATAAGACATCATTATAAAGCAGTAAATTGTCCCAAATTTTAAAGACTGACAACCTTAAGTTGTGACAACATGGACAGCAAGATTAGTTCTCATCCGCAGATATTGAGAATTAAAAATGGAAAACCATTTTGGAAAATATTTGGACAGTTTCTTAAATAATTAAATGTTCACTTCTCATATGCCCCAGGCATTACTCTTCTAAGGAGTTAATCAGGAAGCATATTCATAATTGCTAATATTAACTTGGTTCATGCATACAGTATTCCATCTAATGAAAACTCTAGAAAATGCAAACTATGCAGATTGAGAGCAAGCAGATCAGTAGTTGCTTGGTGATGAGGTTAAAGAGAGAATTAATTGAAAAAGGTCTTAAGGAGATTTAGAGGTAGCAGAAATGTTGATATTAGTGATGGTTTTAAGTATAAATACATATTTTACAACTGATCAAAATATTCATTTCAATTATATTCAATTTATTATATGTCAATTATACTGCAACAAAATTATAAAAAGCATCATCTCATCAGATTGAGAAAGTGAATTAGACAAAATTCAGCACTATGATAAAACTTGCAACATACTAAGACTATAAAGGCTCTGTCTCAATCTGAGAACTAATGTTTAATTATTGAACACTTTCCTTTACATTCAGGCAAGCAAATATTTCCTTTCATACCATTTCTACCCATCAGTGTATCAGGTTCACTATTCATTGAATTTAATCTAAATAAAAATTACTTCATAATTTTCTGTAGAAGTTGACAAACTATTTCTAAATATATACATGGAAATGCAAATTAGCCTGAAGATAACTAATCTTGAAGTGCAAAAAATGTAGAATTTACATTAGACTTATAAAATTATTGTAAATAAGACAGTGTAGTATTGGTATAAGGAGGGACAAATTGATCACTGAAGCAGAATTCAGAGCCCAGAGAAATATACAAACATACAAGATTTAAAAAACACAATTTATGACACAAGAGAAACTAGACATAGGATGGAAAAAAAGGCATTTTGGACTCCATTAAAATTTGGAAAAAAAAACCCTCATCAAAATACACGATAAAGAAAATAAAAATGGAAACCTCTAGGGAAAATGTTTTCAATGCTTATATGTAGTGTGTATCCAGAAATCAGAAAGAATTAAACCCACAAATCAGTGAAGAAAGGGGAAATAATTCAATTTCAAAATGAGAAATTAACAAGACTTCCACCAATACATTGACCACAAATTGTCAATAAGCTCATGTAAACAACATCATATCTCATCAGAGAAAATCATTTCCATACTACAAGAAGAAGACACTACATGCCTACCAAATTACCTTGAAATAAAAAAAATGACAATACAAAGTGTTGCTTACATTGTGGAACAACAGAACACTCATACATTGACCATTTAGTATAAAGTTAGGCATAACAATTATGGAAAGTTTCTAATAAAGATAAATAAACACCATTCCTATAACTCAGAATTAACATTCCTAAGTTTATATCCAATGAAATTGAGTGTATGTTCCACAAAAAGATTTGGCAAGCATATCAATAAAAAGCTTTATTCATAATAGCTTCAAAATGGAAACAAAATAGTTGTCATTCAATAGAGTTCATAAATTTTTTTCATAAAATGGAATACTATGTAACATTAATGAAAAGGATTGTTCAAAATTCACCAGATGCGAGACTGGCAGTCAGGATGGTGGGAGTAGGAAGGGAAGAAAGGAGACATCAAGGTGGCAGGAAGGGGCACTATAGCTCTGGTGGTGACCATGGTGTGAAATATATACAAACTGAGGTGCAATTTCAATATTCTAAAATAAAGGCAGCAATATCAACTAAAGGAAATATAAAATTCTTATTTAAAATAATAAGAAGAATTGTTGATAAAAAGGAATATGGATGAATCTTAATGTTTAGAGAAAAATACCAGACAAAATGGTACATATTATATGATTCACCTATATGAAGTTCAAAAATGTAAAACTTATCTCTGGTGATAGAAGTTATAAAAATTGTTACTTCTAGAGAAGTGATTATTGCTTAGAAAATTGCAAAAGAAAATTTTCTGGGATATGAGAACTATTCTATATCTAGATCTGAGTTTTAGTTATAAGGGATTATACATATGCAAAATAACTCAGTTGTACACTTAATATATTTAATTTTAGTCTATGAAAAATGGACCTCAACTCAACAAAGAAAATGAAAAAAACAGAAAAATTTAAACTACTTATTAAAAAAATTAAACATTCCATATATGCATGAGTCAATAGCAGATGAAAATAACTCATTTTTATTCTCCATAAAGAAATGTAATATAAACTAGAACCAAAGGCAACATATAAATACGTCTATAATAATGAAACAGAACAATACAACACCGGATGTTATTATTTGGCATTTCTTTTCAAAATCTTGAAGGAATATCATTATGCAAATGTTTTTTCTAATAGAACATAGGATGTAGGGGGAAATAATCATTTATAATACTATCGGTGAATGAAAAATATAACAGTAATAACAACATTTATTCTTAAAATTTGACAGACATTTAAATGCCTATCACCATCAATATGCTGCTCTCTACATACCTTGATCAAACCAGAGTATTAAGTTTTTTTCAAAGTTAGCAAAACTTACAGACAAAAATTTTATATATTTTATATGTATATTTAAAGATTTGATAAAGGACCATCATCTCCCTCTATGCTTATGGGGCCTTTGTTTTAATTTATATCTTCCCTTTGTTCATTTGGTGTACAAACAAAAAGAAAGATTCTAAATTTCTTTAACCACCCATTACAATTCACTGAATTTAGTAATATTATAATCAGGGCTATCCCAGGATTTGTGAGTCCAAGGGAAAAAAGTTTTTGAGGGAGCTTATATAAAAAATTGTATTAAAATATGAGGTCTCATTCTAGTCAAGATGAAGTAGTCTCCTACCTCTCATCTCATCACTCTTTCAACTTAAAAACCTGGACATAACATAGTAAATAAGTAAAGAAAACTCTAAAATATGTAAAGCATAAGATGAACTGGCTAAGGATTAAGGATCACATAACATAAACAAATAACACAGAAGTGTAGTTTTTTTATTGCCTCCCATATATCCCAGGCAGAGCACTAGATGCCTCTAACTTCAATACAAGAATAAGCACTGGCAAAAACTTCCAAGAAAACTATAGCCGATAAAAGGAAGAACCTGGGAAGGGGTGATCTAACAATAAAATAATCTTTTTAACAATACCTGTACTACTCAAGACAATAAAATCATGGAAAAATGGATAGATATTCCATGGTTTTAGCAAAGCTGATTGGAGAAATGACCACCAACCTCTTCCCCCTAGTTCATGAACAGATTGTGTCATTGAGGCCAGGCAGATTACTGATGCATTTTTCACCTGGCAGAAGCAAGGGATGTTTAAACTATCACCAAAAGCCTATAGTTTACCTTGGAGTTCACTCTCATAATGTAATATGACTAGTAATCAATACCAAAAGAAAATATCCGAATTCTTGGGCTATTGATCAACAAATGTCTAAATAATCCATGGGTCAAAGAGGAAGTCTAAGAGATCTAAAAGTAGCACTGAATGAAAATGGAAATACAATGAATCAAAATATGTAGACTAAAGTAAAAAAGTTACTGAAAAGGAAATTATTTAACGCTTACACTAAAATAGAAGAAAGACCTCCAATTATCTGTCTTTTAACTAATCATTAGAAAATGTTCAAAATACACCAGTACCTTTGGTCATGTGGACTAATCATTAATGACTGAGTGAGACTAATAACGTACCTACATCTTTTAAATCTTTTTTTTCCAGTTACATTTACCAGTACACCAGGCTAGCTGTTCTGTCAGCAAAAATCTGCTGTGTACCTGTATCATGTATAGCTATAAACCCAAACATTTTCTTTCTGTTCAAGCATTAAAAACCAAAGTAACCTCATTAAATTAGTCACTTTCACAATCTATTTTAGTAAAGGTTCTCTAAGAAATGGGTGATAGCTGTCCATAAAATGTAATCATTTCTTCACAGTAGACCCTCTGGCTTCACTACTTTCTTGGTTTTCACCACTCATTTGGCCTTGGTGACCACTTGTCTTAGAGGTACTCTCCATTGTCCTATCACAAATTTTCCATTGAGTGATGACTTTGAGGTTAATGGTTTGAGCTAGTTCAAACATCATTTTTCATCTCAGCACTCTTTTACTATCATTTTATTATCAGATAATAATAACAAAATTAATGCACTTTTCTTAGTATTTTACATTTTCTTATGTATCTAATAAGCCAGCTCCCTGAGATTGAATCTGTCATTTCTAAGTTCCATTAGTAACTTTTAACTTTAGTGACTACTTGAAGTGGAACTGCAATTTCACACAATGGGTGAACCCATGGCCACCATGAATCAAGATTACTTTCATCCCTTCTCTTCTGAAAACACTATACAGTGTGTCAGGGTCATTCTAGAAAATCTCATGTGTTCTGACACCAATTATATGGTGCACAAAATGCTGAACTACAATTAAGTTCTGGTATTAGTCACCCAGAGTTAACACAGACCCCACAAATAAAGGGTTCAGTATTCCATAAGACTGCTCTTCAAGAGGTCTCCAAGTTACCCACACTTTTGACTAGCTACAAATTTATAGGTTCTGAGGTTCTCAGGTTTAAGAATTCTCTAGAATGGCTAACAGAACTCAGAAAAGTGCCTTGTTTATTATAATTTTATTATAATGGATACAAATCAGGAGGACCAGCAAAATGAGGAGATAAAAAGGGAAAAGTCTTAGAGGGAATGCATGGCTTCTGTGCTCTCTCTTTATGGAATCAGAGCATGTTACCATCCCAGCAAATCATCGTGTTTATCAATAAGGTAGCTCTTCTGAACGTCAGAGTCCAAAGGTGTCAATTTTAAACATGATTGGTTGAATCACTGGCCACAGGATTAAGTTCAATTTCCAGAATTCTCTCTCGTACCTAGTTGTCAAGATGACACTAAACCTCAACTTCTAATTCACATAGTTGGGCTCTCTGGTGACCAGCTACCGTCCTGAATCATCTCATTAGTATAAACCCACTTGTTGTGTAGGGAGCACATGATTAACAAAGATACTTTTATCACTTAGGAAATTCCAAGGGTTTAAAGACAAAGACTAGGCAAATACTTTTTCTATAACACATACGTAAAAATTTAAGGAAAACCTGAAACTATCTTCATACCACACATTATAGAATTCTTATGAAGAAAATCAAAGAAGACCTAAATAAATGAGAGACATACAACCAGGTTCATAAATTTAAGACTCAATGTAGTAAAATATGTTAGTTCTCTTCAACATGATCTATAAGTTAATGTAATTCCCATACATATCCCAGAGATGTTTTTCTACAGATATAATTAATCTAATAGTAAAATGTTTGGTGAACTTATGAGCATGTTCATATCTGTGAACATGTGTGTGCTAGTAAATAGTGATATTTATATATGTGAGATATTAATGTGTAAGTGTGATTGAGTGTACAAGTGTGGGCAAACGGTGATATGGAGGACAGTCTCTGTGTATGAGTGAATTTTTAAGCATATCTGTGTATGTGTGAATGAATGTAAGCATGCAGATGTGAGTGTATGTGAATGTGTCTATGTATGTGAATACAATGAGTATTTTCATGTATTAAGCGTCTTTGACTTAGTGATATTATGCTAGCATATACATTAGTGTATAGTGAGCATGTTAATATATGTATATGTGAAAGTGTGTGAGTGGGCGTGTACAAATGATTGTGTAGGATAGCTCTGTATTTGAATCCTTTATTATATTTGTGTGTAAATTAATGTATAAAGGCAAATGCGTGATTCTATTAATGTCAAATGCGTTCATGTGTGAGTGAATTGTGGATGTGTGACATATGTGGATAATGTGAATGTATTCAAACATGTGAATTAATATGTGAGTATTCATAAATGTGAGTATTAATAAATTCATAAAATGCAGTATTCTCATGCCAAGAGCATGTTTTAAGTGTAATTGAGTGAGTATGTGGGATTGTGCAATTAAGCATATACAAGTATGTCTATGAATATGAATAATATGTGAAGATGTTTTATGTGTGAGAGATTATGCATGTGAATGCATATAGCATATAGTTTGTTAGTATGGATTTGCAAGCATGGTCCTTTGTGTAAGCTTGTTAATGTATGATTGTATTTATTTTTGAATATAGGTATGGTTATGTCAGTAACTATGTGAGATCATAGTGAGAGTGACCATGTTAGTCTTCAAGGGAATGCTAGAGCATATTCCTTTTAGGAAGTATGTCAGTATGTGTGTGAAGGGATATGAATGTTTGTGAGCATGCATGCATATTGTGCTTGAGTAAATTTTGAAAATATTCATTTGAATGAAATCATGGGTGAGCCAGTTAGTGTCAATGACTTAAGTGTCAGTGAGCAAGTCCATTCATGAGAGTAAATATCTGAACTTGTTCACATGTTAATACTTACATGTAGAAATCAGTGTTTGTGTGTATGAATTTGTATACTTAAATTTGGGTTCATATGTATAGATGCTATGTTTGTAAATGTGAGTAAATATGTTTTACAGTTATTTCTGTGATCCTGTACATGTATTAGCATATTTGCGAGTGTATATAATTGCTAGTGTGCAATTGTATACGAGTGTATGTCTGGGTGTAAATGTTTGACCTTTGTGGTAAGTGTGATCATGTTTCTGTGTGAGTGAATATATGAGCTTATTACTATTGTGAGCACATCTATGTACATGTACAAATGAATGTGTGACTTGAGCATCTGAGAGTATATGAGAGTCTGTCAATTTGTGAGCATGTTCATATGCTATAATAAATGCTTGATCATGTTTGTGTAAACTAATAAATGTGTCTGGGTGTATATGAGTGTACCTATGTCTACATATGTGAATAAACTTGTGATCATGTGCACTTATAATGCACAGCTATGTTCAGTGTATGTATGAACCTGTTCATGAGCAAGAGTGTTTTATTACGTGTAAATTTGTGGGTTTGAGTATTTGTGTGTGTGCATCTGTATAAATGAATTTATAAGCATGTGTATTCAGGTTAGCACCTAGATAAGTAAATGTATGTTTTTCTTTGTGTTATAAACTTGTGAATATATTTGCAGGAGATAATGGGCAAGCATGTTTATGAGTTAATGTATTATTTATATGTGTTAATGAATGCGTAAACATCTTGGTGATTATAAGCATGTTTGTGTGTTAGTGTATATTGAGCATATTTATCTTGTGAGCATGTTAATATGTATGTAGGTGACTAGGCAGTTGGGAGCATCTGACTATGAGAGAATTTATAAACATGCTCATGGGACTGAGTGAATATTTGAGCATGTTTGTGTTGGAGTAAATATCAGTGTGTGTGTGAATGTATCTAAGTATTCTCAGTAATGTAATGAACCTTGTGAGCCTGTTCATTTGAGTCAGTAAAGGTCTGAGTATATTTCTGTGTATTAATGAATGAGGGAGCATATAGGTGTAAATATATGTGAATGTGTCTGTATGTGGGAGAAAATTTATAAGCATATTGATGTGAATTATATGATAGTGGGAATGTGTGAGCATATGTATTTGAGTAATGTAATGAAAGAAATGTGTACCTACATATGTCTGAAAGTGTGTTACTGTGCTTTGAGTGCTTAAATGTTTTCTATTCATATATATGAATTAATTTTTGAACATGTACACAGATGTGAACACATTTATGAGTGTTAGCGACTTGCATTGAAAATTTTCTTGTGGTTATTACTATGTATGTGTGTTTGTATAAGTGAATGTGGTAGCATATAAATGTGTTTGTATGTTTGAGAAATATTGTGAACATATTTTTGTGTGACTGAATGTGTGCTATGCATATTATTCAGTGTATGTAGTAATAGTTTTATTTTTGTGAAGTTTCACAAATTTATTGTGTGTATGTATGTTGATGATCAGTGATCATTATGTAATTATGTGACTGCAACTTGAAGTCTGAGTGTTGTGTGATAATATGTGACAGTATCTATATGTCTAAGTGAATTTTAAGTATTTTTGTATGTGAGTAAATGTGTCTGAATTTTATACATGTGAGTGAATGTCTGAACGACTTCATGTAAGTGAGCATATTTGAGTGAATATGAAGGTGTGACCATTTTCATAAGTGTAAAAGTATTAGAGAGTATGTTTGTTTGATTGTTAAATGTGTGAATATGTGTGTAGGACAAGTAAATTAATGGATATGTTTATGAGGATGGGCTAACGAGTAAACCCATGAATGTGATCATGACCATGTGTGGGAACGACTGTACTACCCTATGCATGGGTGTGAGTATTTTATTACTTATATATTTGTGTGTTTAAGTGAATTGTGGTATATGCTCATCTGTATGAGCAAATTTCTGATATATATATATATATATACTAGTATGTAGATGTGTCATTGTATATGTGTTCATTTTGTGTGATCTTGTAAAAGTATAAATATACTTTTGTGAAAGAAAGTGTGATCACATGTATAAAGGCATTTAGGTGTATTTATGAGTGAGTAATTGTAAGCTTCTTGGTGGGTATAAGAATGTGCATGTGCAAATAATTATCCATGTTTCTTTCTGTGAGTATAATTTGCATGTATAAGTGAATATATCTAGCCATGTAAAAATGAGGTGTGTCTGCTGTGCAAACAAATTTGTGATTATGAAGGCATGAATTAATGTGTGATGAATCTAATTTGAGTGAATATAGGCATGTGCATGCTTTTATAAATGAATTCATTATTTTGTGCATATATGCAAGCATGTACACCCATGAAAATACACATGTGAACTTGTGTTTGTTAGTGTGTAGTGACACTATTTGATTATTGAAGTAAATATCTGTGTTTTCAAGATTACACCTAAATATGCAACCATGTACATGTATATTAGCACATTCATTAGAGTGAGAGAATGTGTAACATATTTGTGCAAGATGGTTACTGTATGATTATATTTTTGTGAGTTAAATGTGAGCATATAAGAATATCTTATGATCCGCCTCCTGTGAATGAGAGAGCTAATATACAGGTTACAAAAGCTGTGGCTCCAGGTTCAAGGATCGTGGTCAGGGGGCAAAGAAAAAACCGTATCTTGTATGAAATGTTTAAACTCCTTGGTGAATATGAACCCATTTCATGCAAATGAATATATATATATGAGCATGCTCCTCTTTGTGAATAAAACATGCATATGTAAGTAGATAGGTGAGTGAAAGGATCTAAGTGTAAATGTTAGTATACCTGCATGAATGAAATAGTGATCATGTTAACATGATTGATTGAATATTTAAATATGTTTGTTTGATGTAGTGAATGTGTCAGTGGGAGCTTGTGAGTATATCTGATGTCTATGTATTTGAGTACATTTGTGAGCATGTTTATGCCAGTGAATAAATGTGTGACCATGCTTACGTGAGTGCATGAAGGCATAAGGATATTTGTCTCAAAGAGAATATCTGAGAATGTAGATTTGAATATTTCTATGTATAATATCATAATTGCTTGCATGTTTCAGTGAGTGATATTTTTTTCTTTACTTTTTTTTTTTTGCTTCCCCAGTCACAGTTCTTGAACAGGTCTATGGCTTTTATAGCCTATACTTTAGTCACCTGAGCCACAGAGGGAGGTACTTAAGTGAATTTTAAGTGTATTAATATGAATGATTAAATGCGGGAATGTGTAGCTATATGTGAGCATATACATACATGAAATTGAATATAGGAACTGATATATCTGAGGGTGTTAGTGTGTCAATATTGAAGTACTGAATTATTCATTTGTATGCATAAATCTGTGAATATATTAATGGATGTTAGCACATTAATGTGCAGAAATGAATAGTTATGTGAACTTACTCATGTGTGATCATACTGAATGATCAGTGAAATTGAGTGCATTTGAATTTATCTACATATGAATTTATCTATATATGAGTGAGTGAGTAAACTTCTTAGTGGCCATGAGCATCTTTGTGTGTGAGTTTATATGTGAGCATGCTCATTTTGTGAGCATGAGAATTAGTGTGTGTAAATGAATGAGTGGAAACATGTGTATATGTTTGTGTCCCTATATTAGTGAATTTTTAAGCATTCTCCCATGATTCGGAAATAACTGGTCATGTTTATATGAAGAAGTGATTGTGTCAGAGTATGTGACAGTATCTTTGTCTATGCATGTGAGTTAATTTGTGAGCATGTTCATATGAGTGAATGTGTACGTGCATATGTAAATGTCTCTAAGTATGTCTATATGCATAATTTGTAATGAGAATTGAGAGAGTGAACTGAAATGTAGGCAAGTTAACTTGAGTCAGTGAATCTGTGATAATGTTTATATATGTAAGCATATATATTTGTGGGACTGAAAATGTACACTTATATAAATCTTAAGAGTGTGAGTATGACAATACATGAATACTGAAGTAAATGTTTCTGCTAGCTCATGTGTACATGTGAATTTGTGAACATGTGCATGGATGTTAGCATGTTTGTATGAGTGAATGTTTATTGGGTTCATTTTTGTGAGTTTGATAATGTGTGAATATTGTAATATGTAAGGATGTCTATTTGAGGGAATGTTTCAACCTTATAAATGTGAGTGTGTTTCATACAAATATACATTTTACCATGTTCCAGTTATGTATATGAAAATATACACGTGGAAGTAAATGGATGATAGGAAAGTTGAGTGCATTTATTTGTGCTACTGTGAGACAATTTGTGTGCACCATGTATTCATATGATTGAATGAACAATTAAGTATGCTGTGTGAATAAATACTTCACTGTATATGAGTGAGTATATCTAGCATGCAATATATGTTAGCAAAATTTTCATCATTTTCCTGTGACTTAATCAATGGGTGAGAGTATGAGTAAATGTAAATGCATATGTAGGTATGCGAGCATGAGACAGTGCTTGTGTGAGCCTATTCAATAATGAGTTTTTATGTAAGTTTTGGGTGAATATTTGTGCATGCTCACTCACCTTAATGAGTGAATTTGTGAGCATGTATATATATACTAACATATACATATAGTATGGCTATGTGGGTCTATGAATAGTCATATTAATGTCTGAGAATATTTTGTAAGTTAATATGTAAACATCTACTGTGGGTGAATGCAAATGTGTTTAAGTGTAAATGTGAATTTGTAAAATTCTAAGTGGGTGTGAGCACGTTGGTATGCAAATGAATATATAAGCATACTTCTTTCTGAACAACAGCAATTTGAATGAATAAATGAATATGAAATTGCATGCATAAAACATAATAAATACGTTCAATCAATCTATGATCATTTCATGTGTATAACTGAATGTGTGATAATGTTCATGTGAGTCAGTAATGTGTGGTCATGTTTGTGTGAGTGAATGAATGAATATATGACCATGTGGGTGTGAAAGTATGTCTATGTGTATAAGTCAGTTTGTCAATATATGTACTTCAATGAGTGATTTCTAAGCATGACAAGACGAAGGAGTGATGTATAAGCATGTGCATATAAGTGAGCATTCACATTCTTTAAAGTGAATGAACTTACGCATCTGAAAGTGTGTTAGTATGAAAATATTAGAATGCCTTAAATGTGTATATTCAAGTGTATGCCTCAATTTGTGGCCATGTGCATGAATGTTAGCAAATTCATGTGAGTGATTATATTTGTATGAGTGAAATGTGAGTATGTGAGTTCACGTGACTGTATTTTCCTGAGTTAGTGAATGCTAGAACTTCACAGTGTAGATAACATTAGATTTCACTGGTAAAAGGCTGAGTCTTCCAAGACTGCCCTCCCCTTCAGATACTAACCACATGCCCAGACAACATGCTAACTGTACTTTCGTCCAACTAATTACAGATTGGAGGTTCCCATGAGCCCCTCCTAAGACTTCAAGTGATAGATGCAAACCCAGGTGATGCTTCTCAACTGTCTATAAATCAGACTCCCTCCTCCAGTTCCACTAATTTACTGGAATGACACAGAATTCAAAAAACCTGCTTGCTCACTACATCACCAATTTATTAGAAAGGATATAATGTAGGAATAGCCAGATGGATGACATACATAAGGTGAGGTATGGGGGAAAGATGTGGAAGTGCATTTTTCTCCCCAAATCTTCATGTGTTCACCAATGTGGAAAAGCACACTTCCTTGGGGTTTAATAGAGGTTTCATTGCATAGTAATGACTGATTAATTCATTGGCCATTGGAAACTGAACTCAATCTCTAACCCTTTTTCCCCTACCTGGAGATCTGAGATGGTACTGAGCATTTCAATCCTCTAATCACATGTTGGTTTCCATGTTAACCAGTCTCCATTTTTATTGCTTTCCAGAAAGTCACTCATTAATATAATAAGAGATATTTTTCTTACTCCCAATAATTATACAATTCTATGGCTTTTGGAATCTGTGAGCTAAGAACTGTGGATGAAGACCAAATAAGTATGAGAAATATTTTGGTAATCTCAGTGACCAAAATATGTATTTCTCATGAATCAGAATATCGCAGAAGTATTGTCAAATAGGAAAGGTATTTAATCTACTCTAGTTTATATTTATTTGGGTTAAATGTTATTAATATGGATATTTCAGAATTGTATTAAGTTTCTAGAAATGTCAATTTTCTTGTTTTCTATTATATATCCTGAGGCTGCTTTGCCTGGTATTACACAGCATCAGCATAATGGTATCAGTTATAATTCCAGTTAATGTTTTAAAATGTTTTATACCACAGGAAAAACCAAATGTCCTTCTCAGTTACATGATTTTTATAATTAACTTTAATTATATCTTTTAATATGGTCATTTTGTCTGTTGTCTTCCAGACAGTTGTTTTAATTTGACACTGCTCTGAAAGCTTTTGCAATAAGTTATAGGCCAGCATACATGTCTTCAACAAAAAGGGACTCTTGGAGTCCCATACGAAGTACTACACCAGGTATTCTGGGACCCACAACCCCTAGTGGTATTACTTAAAATTTTGAGACCATATTACTGGACTGAGTCAGGATTTCCAGAACTCTTACCTTGAACAACAAAACTAGCTATTAAGAACTCCCTGTCTTACCATACTTTAAGCTATTCTGAACCCTCTTCTCAACTAGGCCTCATGCTTGACCCTTTCTCAGTTTGCCAAGCCCAGTTTTAGTTAGCGTCCTTCTAAGGAAGTTTAGCAAGAATCACTCAACCCTTCATGTCTAATGAAGGTTTTCATGCTTCCCCTTGACATTTAATCAACATCTTTTCCCCACCACCCTTGATACTTATATTAGTCAGGGTCCTCCAGAGAAACAGAACCAATAAGATATATAGGTAGGTAGATAGTGAGAGAAAAATAGATAAGATACCTAGATGCATATAATAGATATCTATATATCTACATACGTAATAATATATAATATTATGTGACATTTATTATAGTATACTAAAATATAGATTATTATAGCTATGGCTATATATTACATATTGTTTTCTAATAATTGTCAATATATAATATAGATATAGATATCTAAATGTATAGACAATAGATATCTAACAATACGATATGCATCTTATAGACAATCAAGATATGTAAATTATAGATATCTATATAATACATATATCTTACTGGTTCTGCATCTCTGATATATGTATAAATATCAGTGATATGATATATAAATATATAAATGCTCTCTATACATTCTATATGTTACTGTGATATGCTATATGATATGGTCATATATGATATGGTAGAGTGTGGAGCTTCTCAGTCTCCATAACTGCATAGGTCAATTCCTAGATAAATCTCCTCCTATTATAGGAACTAACTCATGCAATTATGGATGTTGATAAATTTCATAATCTGTCATCTACAATTTGGAGAAGGATGAATGATGGCAGTATAATTCATCACAAGTCTGAAGGCATGAGAATCAGGGGCTAATGGTGTAAGTCCTTGTTCAAATAAAAGGGTCCAGGAACTAGGAGTGCTGATGGCCAAGGGCATGTGAAAATGGATGTTCCAGCTCAAGCAAACAGAAAATTCATGTTTCCTTTACCTTTGTGTCATCTTCATGCCTCCAATGGACTGGATAATGCCAAAGGCATTAGTGAGGATGATTTTTCCTACTCAATATACCTTTCCAAATAATTATCTCTTCTAGACACACCAATAAATGTTTTACTAGCTATCTGGGCATCACTCAATCCAGTTAAGCTGACACATAATAATATTAACCAATTTCCTCTTAGTAATATTCACTAACACCCTCGCCCTACCATTGTCCATAAATCTTCACCTATCTCTGTTGTATATAGACTTAAGTTTAATCTCTTTCACCTAGTGTAATAGTCTGTTTACCATTACAAGTCTTGAATAAAGTTTTCCTTGCTTATTAAAGTCTATGTGGTACATTTTTATTGACAAAATGGATTCAAGCATATTTTTGTGTATGAGGAAGTATGTAGCATGTTTGTTGCTGTGAGCTACTTAATGTGTGCTCGTATTTGAGGGATACTGTGAGCATGTAATTATAAGTGCATATAAGCGTATTTTCTTCTGTAAGTGAATATTTGAACTTTGTGTTACTGTGAGATAGTTAATGTTTGAGCATTGTGATGGATATGAGGATGTTTGTATAGAAATGTTCCTACTTTAAAAAATATGCATGTATAACTAAAAGGATGAGTAGAAGCATCTGGAAACATCTACGTGTTTACAGTTAAGTTCCTGTGTGTATGAGCTTATGGCCATGGCCATGTGATTAAGTGAATATTTCAAGCTGTTTATGTGAAGAAGTGAATGTGTCAGTGTATGTGTGTGAATGTACATGATTTTCAGTGTGAGTAAATTTGTAGGCATGTTTGAGAATATTTAGAGGGTGAGTGAATATGTGTAGGTGCATGTGTATAAGCATGCCTAAGTGTGACATATGTGTGATCATATGCATGGGTGAGAGTGTTTTCTTGGGTAAATTTGTATGCTTAAAGTATATATTTAAGTGTAGTCATCTGTATGAATGATCCGTAAAATCATGCTAGCATATTTGTAAATACTAAGGTTATAAATGTGTGATCTTGTTTATAGTGAATATATTTGAATAAGTTTATTTGTAAATGTATGTAGGAGTGAATATAATGTTTTTTAAAGAAATGAATAAAATTGTGAGCTTCTTAATGTGAGCCTATTCATTTATGATTAAATATGCCAGCATGTTACTGTTTGTGAGAATGATTCATATGTTTCTGATATTTTGCATCAGGAAATGAATGTGAGTGTATAGTATAAATGAAGTCAGTGTGCCTAAAGTTTGGGTGAATTTGTAATAATGTTTATGTTTATGTTTACAAGTGAATGTGTGATTATTATGATCATGTGAGTGCATACGGGTCATTTTGTATGTGTCTGAATTTTGATACATCAAGTGTGAATGCATATTAGTATGTGTATATATGTGAGTAAATCTGTCCGTATATTTGGGTGAGTGATTTACAAGCATTTTAATGTGAGTGAATGAGCATGTACACATGTGAGACTATTTGTAAATGTAGTAAATATGCAAACACTAACCCGGAGAGTGTAGCTATTACAGTA
This sequence comes from Solenodon paradoxus, assembly GCA_004363575.1. Taxonomy (NCBI): domain Eukaryota; kingdom Metazoa; phylum Chordata; class Mammalia; order Eulipotyphla; family Solenodontidae; genus Solenodon; species Solenodon paradoxus. The sequence goes on along the minus strand of RJWH01003137.1, from coordinate 85,845 downwards.
TTTGAGTGTTGCCATAAATGTTTGCATGTTCAAGTATATTGTTGAACTTATATTTTTGGCCTTGTGCATTGGTATTAGCATGTTTGCGTGACTGAATGTGCATCATGTTCTTTCTGTGAGCTACTTAGCAGGTGAGTATATTAGTGTGAGTAAAAAATTCATGTGAGTGTATTTTCTTCTCTAAATGAATATTCAAGTTTCATGGAGGATATGAGCATGCTTGTGTTCAAGTGTCTGTAAGCATGTCCTGATTATGAGTATTAATGTGCATGTGTAAGCAAATGTATATGTAGGGGTACATGAGGGGCTCTATTTGTGTCCCTGTTTGAGTAAATCTACAGGAATGGTCGTGTGATTGTGTGAATATTTGTATATATTTGTGTGAGCGAATGTGTCAATGAGTGTCAATGTATATGTGACTATATTTTATAAGTCAATTTGTGCCCATGTGGATGAGTAACTGTAACAGATTTTATGTAAAAGCCTGGATCTATGAGGCACTAAGTCAGTGTAAGCATGTTTCTGTATAAATCCGTAGGTGACTATATTACTGTTTATGAAAATGAAAATTTGCATGGGCAAATAAATGTATAGATCTATTTAGGTTTGTGTGTACAAAAGCAGTGAGCATGTTTAGAATGTGAGTGGATTTATAATATTTATAATTTCATTTTCATATACATAAGTGAATGTGTGATATTGATAAGTGAGGAATGGGAATTTTATGTGAGTGATTGAGTGTCTGAGGGTGAATGTATATTAATTTATGTATGTGTATAAGTAAATTTTTCACTATATACATCTGGGTAGTGAACTGTAAATGTGAGTAAATGAATGTTTGATTGTGTAGGCATAGGTCAACTTGTCCACCCATAAGAGTGAAAATGTGAACATGAAAAACTGAGAATGTTACCCAGGAGATATTAGAGTGTTGATATAAATGTATGTATACTCAACTGCATCTTTGAATTTGTGGCTATCTGCATGGATGCTAGCATATTTATGCATGAGTGAGTGAATATGTATCATGCATCATGTTCATTGTTTTGAGCTAGTTAATGTAGTGTGAGCATATTTGTATGAGTCAAAATATGGACTTCTACATGTAAAGATATGTGAGCATATTTTCCTGAATTTGAGCTCTGATGTAGATGCAAGCATGTTTATATGTATGTGTCCATATGAGCATGTTCCAGATATTGAGAATGTGAACCTATATGTATACATATAGGTATGGGTGGGAGCATCTAAGTGTATATATTTGCATACCATTATGAATTTGTAGGCAGGGTTATTTAAGCAATATGTGAACATGCTTACATGAAGCAATGATTATGTCAGTGAGTGAATGTGAATGTATATGTGCTTTCTGAATGAGAACATTTTAGCTTGAATGTGTGAATATTAGAGTATTTTGTGAATGTGTATATGTAAGTCAGTGTTTCTATGTGCAGTAGTGTACTGTGAGCCTGTTCATTGGCAAGAATAATTTCTTGGGTATAAATTTGTGTACTTAAAGTGAATATATGTACTTGTATAAATGAATGTATAAGCATGTTAATGTATGTTAAGCATATTTCTGAGTACTGAGCCCATAAGTTTGTTTTTCAAGGTGATCTTGTTAATAAATCAATTTTCAATAAACTATCACATGTATATTATATAATGTGTGATTATATGAATGAGTGAGGTGCAAGGTATTTTGTATGAGTGTGAGTGAGCACTTGTGAATGTGTTTTTATGAGAGTCTACTTCTCAGTATATACACTTGAGTAAAATTTAAGCTTGTTAATGTGAGTAAGGGAATACTTGAGCATGTGAATATATGTGAGCATGCACATTCATGACACTGAATTTTGTGAACTTATACATCTGAATGTATCAAGATGATATTTCAATGTTGACAAAATGTGTCTTAAGGTGTATGTTTCATGGTGAACGCAAGCATGTTTTTGAGTAAGTGCACATGACAACTTAATATGCAATTGTTTTAAGAATGATTGATATTTTGTGTATAAATTTATATATTTAAAGTAAATATTTTTGTGTGCTAAACTTTATGAGAATATTTTAATGTATATTAACATGGGCATGTCTAGTGTGTTTTGTTTAATTTTATTAATGTGAGCAAATTTGGCTAAGGTAATGTGAGTATGTATGTGTTTGTGTGAGTAGATGCAGTATGAAAGTGAAAGTGAGCTTTCTGGTGAGTGACAGCATGTTCATGTGCCAGTGAATGCGTTATTCTTAGTTATAATGATGATTTTCATGAGTAAGTACATTTTGAATTCCTTGTGTCTCATTATAAGAAATGTGTCATGTGTGTAAGTTAATTTGTGACCATGAGTATGTAAATCAGTGATAATATTCAGGTAAGTGAATGAGGTATGAGTATATTTGTATTGGCAAATTAATGTGTATAAGGCTGCAAAAGTATGTATGTCTTTGTGAATTACTAAATTTATCAGTAGGTGTGCTTTTTATTTTTCAAATTTTTCAAATTTTTTTATTTATTTTTTATGTGTGTGTTTTTGTTAGAATAGCAAGTAAACTGTGAGAATGTTAATGTGAGTAAACACATAAGCAGGTACTTACATGTAAGCATGTTCATTCATAAGACTGAATAAGTAAACTATACTTATGACAGCGTAGTATAACAATATTTGAATATTATAGTTAATGTGTGTGTGTTATTTTGTATGTATAAATTTGTGATCATGAGCATGGATGATAGTGTACTTGTATAAGTAAATATATAACCTATTTTAGTTTGTTAATGTGTGAGTGTGTTATCTGAGTGATTGGCAAGCATGTGCATATCTGTGTATTTTAGTATGAGTGAATGCTTAAACTTTGGTACATGTGAGAATCTGTGTGTGAGTATCTATGTAAGTTTCCATTTGGGATTTTATTAATAAGTCTTGCTTTGGTAAAAGAATGTGTGTAAATATATGCATATACATATGTGTGCCTATATTTTAGTTAATTTGAGCATATTTGAATGAGAATAGACGTGTATTACTAGTGAGGAAATGTATGAGTGGATGTATATACATGAACATGTGTGTGCCTTATATTTTTTATTATATAAATATTTGTTTAAAGCAAATATCTGTGCATGATCATCTGCACAAGTTCTTTTGTAATAAAATTAATGCATGTTCATGTGACAGACATCAATGGGTGAGTGCATCTGTGTGATCTTGAAATGTGAATATATTTTAGTATGGTAAAAGATGACATAGATATGAATGAATGTGTTTTTAGTGTAAAGCTGTGATCTTCTTGAACAGTGTGATCATCTTCATATGGAAGTGAATACATGAGTATATTCCTGCTTATGATTATGATCACTTAGATGATTAGTGAATCTGTGACTGTGTGTATAAATGCAATGAATGTATCTATTTTGAGAGAATCTGTGATCTAGTTCATGTAGATAAGTGCATTATGTATTCCTTATGCAGTAAAGTGTGAAAAAGCTTGTTTCACTGAATGAATGCATAAATGTGTATGTGGAATGTATGCAAGGCTATGACTATGTGTAGGAACAATTTGGTCAGTGTGTATTTTGAATGAATGAATTGTAAGTGTACTAATATGAGTGAAAATGTGTGTGCATATGTGTAATCATGTTCATTCATAAGAATGAATACATGAACTTGTACACATGAGACTCTGTTCGTGTGCCAATATTTAAATTTTAAAGAAATGTGTGTTCAAATGTATGCCTGAAATTTGTGAATATATGCATAAATGTTACTATGTGTGAGGCAGTAAATGTGTATAGGTTCATTTGTGTGAGCTTAGCTTGTGAGAATTCTTGTGAGTGTATTGTAACCATATGAGTGTGGGTATATGTGAATTTATCTTCTTATAAGTGAATGGATGCACTTCATGGGGGATGTAAGCATGTTTGTGTCTGAATATAAAAGAAACTTCCTTATTTTTAGTAGGTTAATACAGAACTGTAAATTAAGAGGTTTATGGGGCATCTGAATGGTTTTTTTATGTTGGTTAAAATCTTTATTATAATATTGAAAATCTATATAAAACATATAATTAGATTATATAGTTTAATTTAAATATAGCTTTAAAAGCAAATACTTTTATAACTTCAAAGCCAGCAACAAATAAAACTGATGGCATTAATTTAACTTGATAAATCGTGTTTTGGTAAAGCTAAATCCACTCTCATGTCCTGGTGGTCTAGAAGATAAGGCCACTGGACACAGGCCACATGCATCCCAAGGACCCAGGTTCAAGACCTGGGGTCAGAGTCAATGACCAAGATGAACGACTAAATAAAATTAAAAAACAATAAATCCACTGCTGTCAGTGTGATCATGGCTCTGTTGTTATGGGAGAGAACTATCTTTTAGATCAGTGTGCCCAAATTCTGTGCTGGGTCAAGAGTCTATACACCCCTATTTTTCCCTCTCTATAAACTATTGGAAAATCCTGCTACTCTGGAGTCACCTGTCCTTGTTCCAGTCCCAAGGTAGTCATTCACTGGGTTCTCACTGTGTGACAGAGGCAAGTCATTTAACACCTCTATACCTCAGTTAGGGCTGCTGGAGGGTTGCTGGAGGTTTATGGTAGATTAAAATGGTAAAGGTATTGTAAGGGTATTGTAAGCACTCCATTAATATTAATTACAACTTTTATTGCCTTGTACTCTATGTAGTAATTCTGCAAGGATCCAAATCTCATCTTAAAGGCATACCTGTGTGAGTGAACTGTGAGCACGCTCACATGATTGAGTAAATGAGCAAGTTTGTGTGAAGGAGTGAATGTTAGTGTTCATGTAAGTAAATCTGAGTATGTGAGTGAAATTTGTTTTGTTTGTATCAATGAATATTTTTCTGCTCTGTGTGTATGAAAGTATGAGCACATCTATGTGAATGAATAAATGTGAGAGCATATCAGTATATACATTTCTATATATGTGAGTAATTGGTCAGTATGTTCATATGAATGAGTAAACTACAAGCTTATTAAGAGTACATGTGCATTTATGTAAACATATATTTCTGAGTGAATCTGTACATGTCTTAAAGTGTTGAAGTAACTATGTGGGTGTGTTCAAATATAGGGAATTTGTGGTCAGATGTATAAATAGTAGTATGTTTGTATTAGTGAGTAAATGTTTATCACTTGCTCATTTGAGCTTATTCATATGTGAGCATACTGTATGTTAAATGTGAGTATTGAATATGTTTTAGTACATTGTGAGTGTGAGCATGCTTCTGAGAGTAAATAAGCATATTTCTGTTTATGAATGTATTAATGTGATTATATAAGTGAATGGGAAAGTGTGATCACATATGTATATGACTGTATCACCATATATATGAATTTGAGAAAATGCCCAAGTGAGTCAGTACTGTGTGGGCATGTCCCAGTTTTTGAGTATGCCAATGTGTGAGGGAATGTGTACATGTGAGATAGGTGTGTATTGTATAGTAACGTATTTGTGAACATGTTTATATGAATGAATCAATATGTTTGAATGAGTGTGTTTGTGGTAGTATGAGTTTGTCTAAGTGTGTGAAAATTGGGTAACTTCATGTGAGTGAATTGTGAACATGCCTATGTGTAATGAGCATGAACTTATGCTTCAGTGAATTTGGAGCATGTTCGTATATGTAGGCAAATATAGAAATAAATTTTGACAGATGATTTGTGTAAATGAGTATATCTAATAATATATATGCAAATGATTCTATAAACATGTTTGTGTGTGACTGTTGTGTTTGCACATGATTGTGTGATCATGTTAAGATGAAAATGCCCATATAAGTGTTTAACATCAGCATATCCCTGTGTGTAAATATACTTATATGCATATGTGGAAAAGTCTGAGTGAATATGAGCATGTATAAGTGTTTCCTATATGTGAGTAAATTTGTGGACATTTTTATCTGAATGAATATGTGAGCATGCAGACGTTAATGTGTCTATATGCATAGTAAATTGTTAAGCATGCTGTAAATGAATGTGAGTCCATCTGTAAGATTGTCAATGTCTTAGTACATTTCTATGAGTGGCTACATGAGCATTTTTGTATTTGTAAGCATGCTGATGCACAGGCAAACATGTAATTATGTGATTTATGTAAATTAAAGTATAATACTAATATATGCTCACAGAAATAAAGGTAGTAACTACCTTGTAAGTGGAGGAAAAGTATAGCAATTAGACCAGGGTGTGATGATTTCTTCTAGGATGCCACAAATATTTTATTTCTCATTCCAGAAATGGTTAAATGAGTATGTTTACTTTGTGAAATTTCACTGAACTTATTTTGTCTTCAACAAATAAGTTAAATAAAATAAAATAAAGTGTAAATATGTACATGCAAGTACAATTAAGTGGTATGTGAGTAATTTGTGATACCATTCATGTGAGTGAATGTGTTAAATAAATATGAATGAGTAATGAGCATGTTGTGAGAGACTAAATGGGATTGCGAGTGTGCATGTGTGACTGTGTGAGTTAATTTGTCAGTTTGTTCTTTTGAGTGTGAATTGTTAGCATGTTATTATAAGTACCTTAATGTGTGTGTGAATTCATGTCATCAATTTTTGTGTTTGAGTAAATGTGTAAGTTTATGTGTGTGTTTAAGCAGATATATGTATATGAGTGAATAGTAACCAGGTTGCATACTTGGTATCTTAATAAGATTCTGTGACTGGATACCTGACTATGTGCAAGTTATTACATGTGGGGGCATCTAGGTGTGTGAGATAATTTTAAAACATGTTAATCTTTCTAAGTGACCATGGGAGTTCATATGTAACATAAATTCAACCATGTATTTGCAAATAAATGTGTCAGAGAATTGATATATGTGAGTGACTGAATTAATGTGTATACAAGCATACTTAGGTGAGTGAATTAATGTGTGCATTCATTTGAATAACCATATCGACTTGAGTATATTTGAATGTGTGAAAGAGTGAGCATATGTATGTGTACAAGTGTATCAATGTGTAAACCTTTGAGTAAAATTATATCAGTGAATGAATATATAATGTATGTGAGCATGTCCTTGTCTGAGATTTATGTGTGAGCCTGTTCTTGTATAAGCATGTTAATATGAGTATATTTGTGTTTAAGTAAATGCTTATGTCTGCTTATGTGTATGAGTGAACTTGTGATTTGTGTGTGAATATGAGCATGTTCATGTGTGTATAAGTTAATGTGCAAGCAAATTTGTTGAGTTGTTAATGTGAGCAAATTAATGGACATGTGAGTACTTGTGAATGTATGTGTGCACCCATGTGTGCCTGAATATGTGAGATTCATGGCAAGTATGAAAATGTTTATTTGCAAATAAATGTAAGCATGTTTCTATTTGTGAGTATGCTGATTTATATGTGCAAGGGTCTGAGAGTGTACATTAGTATATTTGAATTTGTTTGAATAAATCTGTAGGCATGTTTTTGTGAATGAGAATCCACGAGTAGGTTTGTATAATGAATGTACATTTGAGCAGTTCTGTGTGATGAACTGCAAATCTATTTATTTGTGGGAAATTCTTAATGGAAGAATATATTTCTGTGAGTGTGTGTTTGAAAGCATATTCATTTGCAAGTAAGTATGTGATAATGTCCTTGTTTATATATGTTTATGTGCATGTGTGAGGGAATGTTTATGAACATGTGATCATACGTAAGTGCCTTGTGTATTAGTGAAATTGCAACCATGTGAATGAGTTAACATGTGAGCCATTTGAGTGAATAAATGTGCGAGCATATCATTTAGTGTGTCACTGAGTGTCCATGTGTTTGTAAGTATGTTCACTTCTGTGAGTGAATATATTATATACTTTTATGTCTGTAAGGATTTTCACTTATGAGTATATTTGACTAGGTGAGTGAGTTTGTGTGCAAGTGAATGTGCAAGTGTGTAATATGTGAAAAGCCAATTCTGTGAATAAATGGATGAGAATGTTCACATTAGAACAGTTTTTCTGTGAATATATTTATACATATATGAGCATACTGATATGTGTGACCAACTTTGTACATGTAAATTTACATGTGCTTATATGTGAGTAAATATGTGTGACATTGACAACAAACAAATTTATTATTATGAATACCATCATACTGATAATGTATGTCTATAAGTCTAGCAAGTGTCTATAAGTAAATCTGTGAGCATATTAATATGAGTGATCATGTGGTTGTATGTATGAATCTGTAAACATGTTCAACCGTATGAGGTTAATATGTGATTACATCTTTAATCAATTTAATATTTATTGAAATAACTTTGCTTTATAAAATAATAAAGATACATATGTGTACCATACTAATCTATATATGATGATATGTCAAGACAATGATATTACATGTCTTGATTTGAGGGTGTTAATATATGGGTGAATCATGAGCATATTCATGCATGTAAGTGATTGATTATGTTTGTATGAGTACACATACAAAGGTGTCATTTATTATTGAATGGGTGATTGTGTATGAGCAGCATGTAATGTGTTAGCATATTTGTATGTGAGTAAATGTGAGTATGTCTGTTTGTGATCATGTTTATATGTGTGTAAAAGTGACTATATGCATATAAGCAAATACAAGTGTACCAGTGCTTGAGTGAATTTTTACACAAGCTTATGTTATTGAATGAAAATGTAAGCTTGTAAGTTTGAGTATTTATGAGCATGTTGTGTATGAATAAAATTGTGAGCATGCTCATGAGTCAGTGAACGTGAGATGATGTGCACATATGTAATACTGTTTGAGTGAGTTTAGTGTTTTAGTGTATGCTAGCATATATCTGTGTAAGTGAATAGTAAGCATAGGCGTATATGTAAGCATGCTATAGAAGAATGAGGATTATGTGAAATTTTATGAAATGATTTTATGTGAGTGTCTATGTTTATGAGTAATTCTGTGAGCATGTTTTGTGTGAGTGTATGAGCATATTAACATTGAGTATGCTATCTCTATAAGTGCTAGTAAATCTGTGAGAATGTTAATGAGAGAGCATACAATTGTATGTGTGAATCTGTAAATACGTTCAAATGTTTGAGGTTGTTAATGTGTGGCTATACTTTTAATTAATTTAATATTTATTGATGTAACTTTGCTTTACAAAATTGTATAAACCCACAGTGCAGGTTCCCCATTCTTCAGATATATGATGACACATACTGCCCATCACCAAATTACCAAAATTCTTTCACCATTGTCCATTGAATCCCACCACCACTTGTCCCCATTCCCCACCCCCATACCCTTCCCTACTGGTAAGCTTGGTTCTATTACTAATGTACAAAGGTTGTTTTTGTTCAATCTGTTCCTTTGTTTTGTTTCTTTATATTCCTATACGTGTTTATATTTCAATGACAGAATGTGAATGTGTATAAATTTATCTAGGAGTATCCATGTGTATAAGTGAAGGTGTAAGCATTGTGGTGAGTGTGAGCATGTTTGTCAATAAGTAAATACGTCACCATCTGTTTATATTAATATGTGCATGTGAGTGAATGTATGAGATTTAAAATGTGAGCATACTTGAGTGTGTCTGTTTATGAGTAAATCTGTGGGTGTTCATTTCAGTGAGTGAATATGTGAACAAGTTTGTGCAAGTGAATGAATCTCTAATAATGTTTGCATGAGTACGTGAATGTATAAATGTATGTGTGTCTTCATGTAAGAGTAAATTTGTGAGCATGTTAGGGCAAATAGTGAATTTTAAGCTTGCTAATGTAAGTCCGTGAATGTGTGTGTGTGTGTTTTGTGAGCATATTTATGTGTTTCAGTAAATTTATGAGCACTTTTGTTTCTGTGAGCATGCATGTACATCAGTGAATAGTGAACATATTTATATATGAGAACATGCTTCACAAATTCACTGGAGATGATTATGTGCAAATTATTTGAGGATGTGTGAGTGAATTTTTAAGCATGTTTGTGTGTTTCAGTGAATGTATGAGTGTGCGACTATGTTTAAGTCAAGTATGCTCATATGGATGAATGAATGTGTGACTGGTCTTATGTGAGATAATGTGTGAACAAATGTGCATATCAGTATGTTTGGAAAGTGACTGAGCATAGTCATATATGTAAACATAATACTTGGGTGTGTATATGTGTGTGTTTCCATGAATTTGTGAGTGTGCGTGAGTAAATATGAGTATGAGCATTTCGGTATGAATCAGTGAATATTTGAGTATCTCCCAGTGTGTGAGCATATAACTTTAATAGCCACAGAGGTGGCCTTTTGAGAGGTGGTCATGTAAATATATCAAGAGATTTCTTCCCAGGTTACTTTGCTACTGGACTTCTCATTTTTGGTTCAATTTTCTGAAAGGTGGGTATGTATGATTTGAAAAGATTCTTTAGCACAGCAGAACCTGAGCTAGATAATGAGAAGAAAGAGAGAGAGAAGGAGAACTTTTCTAAATATCCTTATTAATAATTATCTTGTTAGTTGTCTTGTTAGTCTTAGCAAATTGTGTAATAGTTGTAAGCAAGTAGTTGTAAGTTTGGATGGAAAAACTCCCATGTAGAGAGAGGCTAGATTTCTTCACAGGATCAAATATGTTTTTCAAAGAATTGTCTTTGTTATAACATCCAAAAGGTATGAGCAGTCAGTGCTGTAATTGTTGAAGAGTCTGCCCCCATTGAGTATGATATAAAGTTTGAAGTTGTAAGGTTAGGATAGGAAAGCATTTCCAAGCTGGTTGTAGCTCCTGACTTTTAAGACATGCCTTGTCCCAAGGAATATTCTGTTATATGGGAATGTGTACACACACACACACACACACACACACACACAGAATGTCTATATATAGAGAGTCAAAACTGGTAAGGGTACAAACTTCTCAAGAAAGAAGAGGGCACAGTGCTCAGTAACAAGGCAGGGATTAAAGTTGGAGGATATTTATGGTCCACAGTAGCAGCTGTAACTGTCCCCTTGGTATACCTCAAATAATATCACCTGGCATGAGAGGTAGTTCTACCTCCTGGATGTTGGGAATGGGTCCAGTTTTCTTCCACAGTGCCATTAGTGGAGCAAAGTACATGGGTGGCAGAGGTGGACACCTCAACTCTTCACAGAGTAGTGGGTGGTTTAATTACTTGTGCGGCATAATGAATGAACACAGGGAGAGGATGAGTCTAGAGCATTGGTCCATGTCAGTTTCTCATCAGAATTAAGAAGAAAGCACCTAAGCTCTGAATTTTCTCTGATGGAGAAAGGGAAGATGAATGTACTAGATGAATGTTCCTTATTTGTGGGTGGCAATAGAGCTCTCAGGCTTGTGAAAACTGATAATTGGGTTGTTTCCAGATGTGTACACCAACAAAGTCTCTGTTGGTGATCTCATCATTTATTTTAAATTTAAATGTAAGTCAGAGGAGAAACATATGATTTTACTCATATGTGGTACATAGAGAAACCAGACAAATGAAACATATCAAAACAGACTTTCAGTATATAGACTCAAATTAGTGGTTACAAGAATGGAAGTGGAAGGTGGGGTGCATAGCCTGGTGGGGTAGTGGTTGTGTCTGCCGCCTCCGCTTACACATAGCCACACAAAGACCTGGGTTGCTCTCCCAGGATCAGAGGGAAACAACCAAGATGAACAACTAAATAAAAATAAACAAAAATGCTTCCTTCTCCTCTCTCTCCTTGCCTGCTTGCCTGCCTATTCACCCTCATTCCTGCCTGCATTTTCCCTTTAAAAAAAAGGGAGAAAGGGTTGGGCAAATCAGATGAAATGGATTAATTATATGCCCAAAGATTAAATTGGACTGCTGATAGTAAACTCAATGAATTATATACAGATGTGGATTTATGATGATGCATACCTTAAACCTATATAATTTTATAATGCAATATTTCATCAATAAAAATTTTATATATGGTATAGCTGTACCATAGGGGCATGCATTTAATATAATCAGGACTATGGACAGTATTTTCTGAGCACTTGATGGACCCCTTCGTTTCAAGTTCCCTCAACAGTCATTGACATAAAAGTCCATTATGACTTTCTACAATACCTGCTGCTATAGGATGATAAAGTAGATTTAAAAAAAAACAAAAACAAAATAAAACTTGGCATGCCCTAGTGTCTCAAGTGCTATGCTGGTTACTGAGCATAGACCACGTAAAGACCAAGGATCCAGATTCATGACCTGTGGCTGTGGGGAACAGCCAAAAAAACAAATAAACACATATAAAGTGCTTCCTCCTCTTCCTTCCTTGCTTAAAAATGCTTCATCTCCTTTCTATTCTCTTCTAAAAAAATAAAATTTTATTTTAAAATGCCCATTTTTATATTTGTTTTTGCTGGAGCTGGAGCTTTGGTCTGACTGTATAAATTGTGGTACCCCCAAACACTAGAAAAGCTGTTTTGTTAACCCCTCAATAATATTACACGAGTAAGCAATAGAAGGCCTGGAGGTTTTGGCAAATTAACTTCAGTGACAAAAAAAGTATGTGGCTATTTTCTTCTGTGTTTGTGATACTTTAATAGAGCTGGGTTTCACTCAATTCAGTAGATATCATTTCCATTTGAATAAAGAGGCTTCTGTTACTGATACAAATTTATAGGGAGTATTTTCTATTACCCAGGGAATAACAGTAATCACAGTCTGTAGTATAACTAATTCTGTTTCTGGTTTCAGTTCCAATAAGGGGCACAGTACTCTTCCAGAAGTTGCCTCTTTAGTGGTGAATATCTTCAAGTTGAGTCTGGGAGTCACTTACACCAAAAGCACATGGGTAAGGTGTTTACCTGTTCATTTGGTTCAGAGGCTACAAGACATGAATTTTAGGGTGTCTGAAACCGCTAAGTCTTTCCTTCAGAGTACTAGTAGGAGTGTTGAGGTGATAGCCTTCTTTAATTTATCTAGGGCCTATTGTTGCTCAGGTCCCCACTGAAAAATAGAATAGTTAGAAGTGATTCAGTAGATGGGACCAGCAAATATTTGAGTTGAGGAATATGTTGGCATCAGAATCCAAACATTCCTATCAAATTTGGGGTCTCTTTTACTGATGTGGAAAGTTACAAACTTAAGACTTTTTTTTCTTTTACCACATTAGGAATAGTGCACCCTTCTATGTTTCAAATATAGGCCAGAAATATAACAGGCTAGGAGGGAACTTATAAGGGGCAATTGGTCATCCCCTCTCAGTGAGGTGTTCACTCAAGGTTGTGGTGGCCTGTGAGACAGTAGCATTGCCAGGTCCGTTAAGGCTATATCTTTAGCATATAAGTTGAGTTTCTGTTGGTGGGGTGGTAGATTCAGACAGGCTTCTAGTTCTTGTCTGAAAATCCCATGTGCGCTTGCAGGGTTTTTGATATACCCATAGGCAACCAAGTAAAGATGAAGTTGATTCTCAAAGGTGAAGGCAAATTCTGGTTAACTTTTCTATGAAATTTTTAATGAAGAGCATGTTAGTCTAATATATGATGGAACATTTACCAATGCTATTTTGAATACCATTCATTAAGGTGACAATACCTAGTAGAAGGACTCTAATATAGGGAACAGCCTTATTTTACTCACTATAGTGTATAGGTACTCTCCATTCATTAGTAATGGTTTTAAGCACAGGTCGTATGGAAAAATGGAAAGATGGGAATCACTATATCAGTATACTTTCACTAAGTCAGCTATGACAGGCCATTGTTCTTCAATGCTTTGCCTTGGCCAGTACTTCAGCATATTTACTTCCTGTACAGGAAAAAGGTTAACTAGTTCCCACTAGCTAGTACTCACCAGCAGCATAAGAGCCTTAGTTTTATTTCATAGATTACCTGCTAATTGAGAAAGTCCATTCCAATAAATGAGATAAGAGGCTTAAAGAAAAACCAGGGCAAAACATCTTTTAGTAAAAGAGGGCCAATCTTAATCCTCACACTGATAATTAACACTTTAATCCTCCTTAGACAGTCATCTCCTGGAAAGATCCCTTTAAAGTACGAGCGCTTCTTCCTGGAGTTAGGGAGATTTGGGCACCTATGTACTTCAAAGTCAGTCATGGTTTGTAATATTTTGGAACGCTAACCACAGTTATTTCTCTGTTGGAAGGGACCTGTTTTTCAAGCTCAGGATCCCAGTGTGGGAGCCAGTCCTTGCCACTGGATAGATTAGGGGCAGGCATGGAAGGAAAGGCTGTCTCTGAAGAAGACTGCCCCCATTATAATCTGACTCTAGCAAATATTGTAATGGCACCACAATTTACCAAAGATCAACTAACTTGGGACTCCCTTTGTCTGATAGAACCTCTGTCCACCTCAGAGTCCACACTTAAGAAGGAGCTTGGCTGTAAGTGATGTATTTGGTCTTGGGAAGGGTATACAGTCTCACTGTAGCAAGAAAACTGATCAGTAGGAATATTGTTTATAGAATTAATTAACAGGCAACACTTAAATCTGAGTTCATCTTTCATGAGTTTCTATTAAACCCAAGGCAACTATGTCCTCATGAATTGCTTAGCATTAGCAATCACACCAGCAAAGAGGACTTCCACTTCTCAGGAGCTCTTCCCCCATGAAAAACAACTGGATGAACTCAGGACGCAATTCAGCTTCCTCCAGAAAGTTTATTTGTGTGTTATTTTTGAAGTTTTTAGTATATTTGCATCAGTTTCTGAGTGTGCATGTGAGTAAATGTGTTTGTTGTTGATTATGAACGTATGTAAGCATACATGAACATTACTGAATTTGTGAGTCTATCAGAGTTAATGTATGAATAAGGTTTTGTGAGTGAACGAGTGGTGTGTCAGCATCTTTGTGGATATGAATGTGACCATGTGCATGTATATAATCATATATGTGAGAGTGAATGTGGGATCCAGTTCAATTATGAGTTTGTATGTTTAAGTGAATGTGACTGTTGAAATATAAGTGAATTTGTGAGCATGTGCATGGATGTTAGCATATTTATGTGTGTGAATTAATGTGTGTTTGTATGAGCATCTTAAAGTATAAATATATTTCTGAGTTAATGTGTGGCCATGTGAGCATACCTAAGTATTTGAGTAAATACGTGAGCTTTGTCATGACTATGAACATACTCATCTGTGATAATATATATTACACTGTTTGCAAGTGTGCAAATTTGAGGAAATACATGAGTATGTGATGGTTAGTATATGACAGTGTTTGTTAGTGAATGAATACATGAACAAGTTGGTTTGAATGAATGCACATATAAGTATGATTGCTTTAATGAATGCATAACATTCATTTGTGGTCATATGTGGGTATATTTTTGTGAGGAACAAATAAGAATGTTCATCAGAACTTATTGAGTGTATCTGTATAAATATATTATGATCTGTGTGATGAGTGTGAGAAAATTTATGCTCAAATGAATGTTTGAGTATGTTGCTGCTTGTGAACAAGTTAATATGCCTGTGCAAGGGAATGTGAGTGCACATTTATGAGCATGTCTGTCTGCATGTGAGTAAATATG
This sequence comes from Solenodon paradoxus, assembly GCA_004363575.1. NCBI lineage: Eukaryota > Metazoa > Chordata > Mammalia > Eulipotyphla > Solenodontidae > Solenodon > Solenodon paradoxus. Next base: position 70,378 of record RJWH01003137.1, on the reverse strand, counting down.
TAAGCATGTTCATATAAGTGAATATGCTAGCATTTTTTGAGTGAATATGTGAACCTGATTGTATATGAATGTATCTGAGTCACTGAATGATTTCATGTTAGTGAATTTTTGCATAAAATGAGTATTTCTTGTGTCTCAGTGAATTTGTTTATGTGATGAATATGCCTGTGAAAGTGAGTGTATAGTGATTCTATATGTGAGCATGTTAATGTGTGAGTTTAACTAACTTTGTAAGTATGTAGAAGATATGTGAAGCTGTCTATTTTGTGGATATATTTGTGACCATGTTTTTGTATGTGATTGAATGTCTGAGCATGTGAGCCTGTGACATCTTAAGGATGACTATGTTCACACATGAATAAATTCGAGAGTGACAGTATACATAAGGTATATTCATGTGTGAGTGAATGCATAACTATGTTAATTTGATTTTTTTTTGTTTGAATGACTATGTGTGTGTGTCTGTTAGTATATTGAGCATGCCTATGAATGGGAGTAAACCTAATGTGTGTTCATGTGAATGTCTAACTAGCATGTGTGTGATTGAACTGAACCAGTTCTTGTGAGTGTGTTAAAGAGTTTGTGTTCTTATGTATTCAAAGATATGGTTGAATTTGTGAGCATGTGTATGTACATTAATATTTTCATTTCTGAGTGAATATTTAGTATGTATATTTGTGTGAACTTGTTATTGTATGCATACATTTCTGAGTGAATTAATAATGTCTGCATGTGAATTTTAATCATGATTATATACATCGGTGTGCTAATGAATGCACATTGAGTTTACGAGCAAGTTCACGATGTGTATATGTGAACATGTGCATATTTGTGTACAAGTGATTGTGTGAGTATTTACTTGTAAATGCATGTGAGGTGTTCATAGGTTTGAATGAATGTGCAAGTATATCCATGCGGATTCATATGTGAATGTTAGTGAATGTATGCATGTATGTGAGTATATCTGTTTTTTTCTTTTCATATTTAATATTTATCAAAGTAACTTTGATTCACAAAACAATGTAAGCCCATATGAGAACACGTCTGTTTTTAAGGAAATATGCAAAAACATTTATATCTAAGTAAATACCTGAGCATGCCCATGTGAGTATATATTATTAAAATGAAAGTTTGAGTTAATATAGGAGCAAGTGTGTATGAGTAAGTTAATGAATGTGCAATCATGTTTTGGGGACATGTTATTTGTAATATGATTTATGTGACTTAATGTAAACATATTTTAGTGTGACTCGATGCACCTTCATTTGTGTGAAAGTGACTGGGAGTATTTCCATGTGTGTTCATGTGCAAATTTGAGTGAATGCATGAGTATATGGGAGATTTTTATGTAGGATACGTACTCACACATTGAGGAGGTGACTGTGTAAATGAATATGAATCTGTGAGCAATTGTGCAACCATGTTCATGTTTTTAGTGAATTTTTCAGGGATATATGAATGTGTTTATGTACATGGATGTGTGTTTCAATATAGAGACTATGTTAACATTTGAGTTTGTTCAAGTGTGTGAACATATTCATTCACGAGCAACTATATGTGAGCATGTTCCTGTTTTTTAAATAAATGTGGAAGAATGTTTGTGCTTGAGTATGTGAGTATGTGAATGTTGGAAGTGATTGTGAATGTGCAATCATGTCCACACGTGTGTAAATGCATGAAAATGTGTGCATTTGTGTGAGCATGAGTGAAATTGGGAATGTGCCTTTGTGAGAAAGAGAATGTGTAAGCATATCTATATGTCTGAGGATGTTTATTTTTATGTTGTAAACGAATGTCTGAAAATGAACATGTGAATTAAAGTGAGAGCATATTTATATTTTGAGCTTGTTAATGTTCAACTGTGATTGAAATTTTGTGTTTAAGTATGTTCGTTGACATCTGTGAATGTGTGAGCATGAGTAGAGACCTGAACATGTTAATGCATTAACAAGTTCATTTGGGTGCTTTCACATACGTGTGCTAGTGTATGAATATTTTCCTGTGTGCAAGTGAATTTGTAAGTTCCTATATATGAGCATAATAATATACAATTTTAAATGAAGTTGTCTGTGAGTATGTATCAGTTAATATACACATATAAGTATACAAATACATGCATACAAGTGAATATTAGTATTTGTGTGAGCATGCTAATGTCTTAGTGTTCATGAGTGTCTGAGTATATATCTGCATGTAAACGAACATGTGCATTTATAAGAAAATTTTCTTTGTGAGAAAATTTGTGAGGTTTTGTGTATATGAACATGTTAAAATGTGAATGTTTTAAGCAAATATGTGATGAGTACATGTATGAGTGAATATGTGAGTGTATGTGTGATTATGTGTATTAATGTATGCACATGTATATGTGTGGAGATATTTCATTTATGTGGATATGTGAATATGTTCACATCTGAGTAAATGAACAGGTTTGTATATGAAATCATGTTCGAATGGGTGAAAATGTTAATGTCTTATTTTGAATAAATGTGAGTATGTTATGTAAATGAGTTTATCTATGTGTATGAATGAATGAGTGGGCATGTCTTTGCATATGATCATGTTAATTTGAGTATTTTCATGTGTGTATGGAAATGTGTTCATGTGTTACTGAATGCATGAATATCACTGTGGGAGTATGAGTCTGTGAGCATACTCATAAGCAAATGATAATATGGGATTTTAGGTGTTTGTGAATGAAAATGTATCAGTACTTGTATTTGTGAGTGAATGTGTGAGCATATGAGTATATGTGATTGTGTACAAGTGACATGACTTTGTAATTGTATATCATTTGATGTATGAGTGTGTGAGCAAGTTCTTGTGTGTGGCCAAGTTACTATTCATGTATACGTGAGTATGTTCATTTTTATGAACACATGAGCTTTTTTCATATGCAAAATTGCTCGTGTGAGTGATGTGTGTGTACATATGTATGAGCACATTTTCACTGAATATGTGATATGTTCATATGTGAATGTGCTCACATGTGACTGAATGTCAATGAGTCTGGGTGTGAATGTACCAGCATGTTCCTATGTGAGAAATGTGTGATCATGTACAAGTGTTAATGTAAGAACATGTGAGTGAACTGCCAATATGTGAATGTATTCATGAGTGAATGTATCAGCATGTGTTTGTGAAGCAAATATGTGAGAATGCTAGTGTGTGTTGTCATTTTAACGTGCATATGCGATTGAATGTATAAGCATACATTTGCATTTGTTTTGTTTCTTCTGCCTGAAGCTTTTTTTTCAGGTCCCCACATAGTACATAAGAAATTGTAAGGAACTTGCACAAATAAGTTTCTATCCTCTATTGGCTCAAAGATGCCTATCATCATCTCTACAGCAAGGCCACATTATTCTCTGTACTGTATTCCATCACACTGCTGCTATGGAAACATGTGTGAACCTTGTGATTCAATCTGTTGGATTCACTACAGGCTGACTGCCCAGAAACTGAACTGCAAAGAGAGAAATGTGTTACTTCAAGCCCAATGCTTCAGAAAGCACAGGATGCTACTGGGAATAATTGAATGACAACCAAGAAGTAAATGCGCCTGTGTGTTAGGGCTTATCCCAGACTTCAGCATTCAGGGCTACTGTGGACAAGCCCCAGCATAAGTGCTATGTAGTGACAGGGATTTCTATGAACAGAGATTTTTATTATAGCCTTTCTGGGCCCCCACACGCTTTTTGAAGATGGAAGCTATGTTAGGTGTTAAGCAACCCTTGAGACTATCCATTCTAGAGTCATATATCTCATTCTAGATAATTCAATACCACTCAGGCAATTCCATCAAAATCAGTAGAATCCTAGAGACCCTAAACACAATCCAAATTCCCTTCACCAAACGTGCCTGGCACAGAGATAAAACCCAGAGGAAGGGAAACTTAATCTGCTACCTAAAGGGGACAACTTTATATGCTAGAGTGATCCATATAAAAATTTAGCTAAAGTATCTTAATTCTCTAAAATGATAATTGAAAGAGATGTGTTATTGACATAATGCCTGTACCCCCCCCCATTCATATGTCGAAGGACTCACCCTCAGTGTGATATTTGGAGATGAGGCCTTTGGAAGATAGTTAGGTTTAGCTGAGGTCATCAGTATAGTGTTCCAATAATGGGATTAGTGTTCTTACATTTTACTGAAATAATATTATGTTAAAACCCCATATAGGTTTCAGGCATATGTCATAAACCAACATTTGTATTTACTACATTAAGTTCCCCACTAAAATTGCAACTTCATCCTTTACCACACAATTGACCCCATTTGTCCACCCTTGTTTCCCCTTTCCCCCTGATAATCACTAATTTGGTCTTAAATTCTGAAAGTTTCTTTTTTGTTTCATTTATTTGTTTGTTTTGTTTTCTATGCACAAAATGAGTGAAATAATGAATTAATTGTCTTTATCTGTCTGACTTACTTCACTAAGCGTAACCCCTCTAGGTTCGTCCATGCTGTTACAAATAGTAGGATTTCATCTGTATTTATTGCTGAGTAGGATTCCGTTGTGTATATATACCACAATTTCTGTATGAAATCATCTGACACATGTGGACAATTTGGTTGTTTCCAATCCTTAATCAGTACCCTTTTAAGAGGAAGAGACCAGAGCTATCTCTATTCTTCTACCATGTGAGTGTACCTACAAAGCCGGAACAGACCTTTTACCAGGAATTGAATCTGCTGGCACCTTGATCTTGGACTTTTCAGCCTCCAGCAGTGTGAAAAATAAATGCCTGTTCGATACAAAAACCAACCCTTGGACACTGACAACAGAACACAGGTTATTAACAGGGAAGGAAGTGGGGTGGTGGGGTCCAATGGACAACGGTGAAGGACTTTTGGTAATTTGGTGGTGGGTAGACTGTGTTGTCATATACTTGATGAATGGTGATCCTGCATATATGGGCTTATTTATTTTGTAAATCAAAGTTACTTAATAAATACTAAGTTAAACAAAAGCAATGTCTGCTATTGCCACCTAGCCTACAGCATTTGTTATAGTAGCCAGAAATAAGACAAGAAACCTCTAAGAGCCTAGATGCCATCTTAGAAGTGATGCCTTCAGCCTTATATCTCTGATGAGCTCAGGAAAACAAGTGGTGGGAGGTAACCTCTCCCCTTTTCCTCTTCAAAATTCCCCTTGCTTCAACATCTCTCCATGCCTAATATCCATCTCAGTTCCAGTGCTCAAAGAACAAATGAAGGAATCATGGAATGTCTCATTTGTTCCTTTGCACCACAATGTGGAGGAGCCTATGTCATGCCAGGTGCTGGTCAGGGTGAAGCTCTCAGGGAGCTGCTTTTCGCAACACTGTGGCTCCTGGTTCTCTTGCCCAAAGGGAAACAGTATTGTCACTTTTTCGCTGGGTTCCTTCTCCTTTTTTCTCACTGCCCTTTCCTTCTCACGGAAGTGATAAAGCTCCTTTGTGAGCCTAAACAGGACAGTCACTAAGGCCATTGTTTGTGAACTCTGGTGGGGAAGAGGAAGAATGAGTTAAAGCCCTGAAACAGCTACTCCAACTCAGATACAAAAGAGATTTGACTCTGAATCTAGTGGGAGGCCTCACAGGAGTTTTAGAGGTCCTTAAACTCTGAAAAACCTTGGGCCAATTTCCATGGAGTCCTGTTTAGGAGGAATAGGTGTGGGACTGGTGGCTTTTGTGCAGTAGATGCCACTGCCTGGATCTGGCTTGCCACTGATAATATGACAGGCCTGAAGAAGCACTTGGACTCAATTTGCCTGTGGATCAGATGACAGTCCAAATGGATTTTAAGGATAGTTGACAAACCCACTACTACTTTTCTGGGTAATGCTTTCCTTCCCATCTTCACTGTTCTTTACCCTTGTCTTCCTCTTCTCTGGTCTGGTTCCTCTACTAACCTCTGTCTAGCATCAGCTCTCATTCTCCTCCTTTAATTAAATGGAATTTCACATGCATTCTAGTCTCACTCTGTTCCAGAATCAAGTCGTACATATCTCCCTAGACTTCCTCTTCCCTTCTATGTTCCTCTTCTCTCAATGAAACACTCCTAGCAACTATAATCACACCTCCATGGTTCTTAAAGGCCATTAGCAGTTGCTCATCCTCTTCTTCTACTCTCTTAGGCTGAACTTCCTCTCTAGAGCATAATGCAGCTGCAGACAAGACAGGGAGGCTACCTCTTAGAATGCACACCTTGCACCATGGTGTTCTGCTTTGCCTTTGCTTTCTCCATCCATTCAGTGTCCTATCTGCTGGCCTCCCACTTTCCACATATATACAAACAAACCCAGACATAGAGCCTTCAGTGCCCCGCTTCTGCCAAAAGAAGGTCCTGAGTTGTTCTTGCACTCCTTGCTTCCTCTATTGTTGCAACCAAATCAATCTAGGGACCCAGCTTTCCTCATATGCTTCAGGTCTGCATGCCAAATAAAGTTTGATGTAACCCACCCCTCTTCCACCTTAAGCATGAGGTGTAAACAGATAAGAATCTCTTTAGAAGATGGTAGTGAAGTGTTTCAGAGCTAATGTGGAAACTATCTATACCTGACCATCTCCAGAGACTGGTCCTTGCCCCTGCTCCTTCCCCTTCACCCAAGATGCCTGTTGAGATGGTTACCTTGCCTTGAAACAGTGGGAGAATGTGCTTGTTGTACTGAAATGGCTGCTAGTCATTATTTACTGAGATATAAAAAAGAGAAAATGAGATGTAGCTATTCCTTGATACCCATGGGGTTTGGCTCATTTAATCTAAATATTGGTATCAGGCAATGGAGAGCTGAGTGTGCCCTAACCCCCAAATTCCTATACGCCCAGCCCTTTCTCGCTCAAGAGTATTTCCCTCCTCTCTAGGGGACCTGCCAAGAAGAGGTATTGCTGTCCTTGCAGGGTAAGATTATTGAAATAGTCTACCCTCTCATTCTGGAAAGAGCAATGGAAAAGGGGGGAAATGAGAAAGGACACACTTCCAAAGCTCAGGGACCATGGCAATGGCCTTGGTTTTTAAGGTGACTCCCAGGGCAAACACAAGACCCCCACTGGCTGTCTCCAAGTGCCCAATCCTTATAGATGTGTGCTCTTTAGAGTCAAGGCATTGGGTTTTCAGAAGACTTTTCTTCATTTGCACAAATGTGAACCAATAGCATTTATTAAAACTTTAGAAGTGGTATCTGGGGCTCTACCTCCTACTGAACCTCTATTCAATGTACCCTTCCTTTTGTCTGTCATTGGTTTAGGTTTCCTGAGTATCCCTTGGGCCACAGAACTCAACTCTTATTCTGTGGCTCAGGATACGTTTCATGTCGCATAAAGCTGTGTAGTTTAGGTCGGTTGCCTTTTCCAAGGAGAAGGCTAGGAGGAAATATAGAAAGAAACTGACTCATTTGCTTCTTGATGGTTTATGCAATTTCTCGTTTCTGCTCTAGAACTCTGATGCTAGATGAAAGAGTTTGGATTCTGCTCAGTGTTAAAGTCAACAAAAGCTCCTGAGGAAGTGTGCTGCAGGTGTGGTACCCTCACAAGGCAGTATGGTAAGAGAAAAGGTCTCTTGCATATGAAGGCAGAGACATGGGAGAAATGACAGGGTCAGAGCAAAAGGTCTGGGGGTGGGGAGCCCAAGAATGCTCCACTGCAAGTCTCTACAGGTCAGGAGTGTGGGATCTAGAGAGGCAGGGGTTAGAGGTTAAAAGCCTGGGGGAGTGGCACTAGCAAACTTATTCAGTGGAGTTGGCTTGCTGTGTGTCTGCTTCATTGAACTGAATGCAAAGGCTTCGAGTATGTAGAAGTGGCTGACCTCCCAAAATCAGGCTCACTAGACATCATTTCCCAACAGTACCCTGTCGAAGACCTTCTAAACCACAGCTTCGTTTCACACAGATTTTGCTGAAAGAGAGATGTAACTGCTCATCGGTAAATGCCACATTTGGTTTTTCAGAGAACAAACAACAGAAAGCACCCCAGCTGCCAACTTCCCAAGGCCTTCCCTTCTCCTGCATACATGCAGATGTGTATAGTTATAGGTGTACACACTGTCTCCCCTGGCCCCCATCCCCCACGGTGAGTCAGCCAGAAACACAGGAATAAGGCAGACTCCTTGTCTCTTCCTAGCCTTTACCCAGAGGGTGGGGCACAAGGACTAGGTCCCTGTTACCAGCTAGGATAAGGGGGTCGAGGGGAGACACTGAGAAGTGGAGAGGGGAGGAAGCAGGCAGGTGGCAGCCCTCAGAGAAATGCATTACTACAAGGTCCTAAGTGCTCCACTTAAAATAAACATGGACACAGCCCTCCGGGTTGGTAGGAGTCCTTCTAGGGGTACTCTATTGTCCCAGAAAAAGTAATCCTCTGTCCTCAGTGCCCTTCTGGGCTGAACTAACCAGTCTACATTCTCCAGCTCAGTCCCATTTCCCAACCTAGGCTAGGACTAGGTATTTTGTTGTCAAATCCATGTCAACTTTATTCTGGTACACCTTCATTTTTTAGGGTAGGACACATGGAATATAACACAGAAACTTTTGACTTGCTCTTGTAGCACAGACCTTTGACTCTCACCCAGCAAAGTAATTTCAGATTGTTGGGCCTCACACTGTCTTCTGGGAGCTGGCATTTTTCACCAATCATGTGCTTTCACCCTAGGTGTCTTGGGCGAGTACATGTAAAGATCCAGCCATAGCCCTGCAGAGAGCAAACCTTTCTAAAGGTCTCTTACGTGCTCAACCCAACATACCTATGACCTTTCAGCAAGGCCATTTCCACCTAATGGGGCTTGTGAATGAGATCAGGCCCCAGGCATTCCTGTGTCTTGGTATCTTTCAAATGTTGACCAAGGAACATTAGTCCCTGAGAAATGTGTGTGTGTGTGTGTGTGTGTGTGTGTGTTCACTAACAGTCTGGTATGTGAGGTTGTGGACACTGCAGAGCTGTCTCTCTAGGACTTTCCCCAACTACCCTTTTCCCTCCTCGGTTTGTTTTCATTTCTGGTTTGCCATTTCAAAACTTATTCCAGATCATCTTTAACTATAAAATTTCATTCTGAAATATTCTCAAATGATTATTTCTGAATTAAAGTAATGCATTTCTACTTGTTTCTAACCACAGACTACCCAGGTACCTCTACTCAGGATCTGTGGCCAATCTCCAAATGTTTCACACATTAAGCATAACAAGTACACCTATCTCAGGTCACATGAATATATAGCCATGGAAGGCATTTTCTGGGTTCCATTGAAGGTGAGTTAATAATTTCTATTTGAATTGAAAAGGGTCCCTCAGTCCCTCAAAGCACAGGTGCGCCACATATATATACACACACACAGCAGGATGGACTAAAATCTGGACTCAAACAGGTATCTCTCATGTCTGTCTTTCATGGCTTCCCCATCACTCTGTACCCCTGTTTCAATCACCTCCTATTCACTCTGTTAATGAGGGAGAGGTTCTTGCCAAGTGCTAAGAGGATGGTTGAAGACAGAACACCTGACACTACACAGATGAACTAAACTTAGTTTACTGGTACACATTCACATCCTAGAGGAGGACACAACAGCCCACGCAGTCACACATGAGTTGCACTGAGGAACAGAGTAAACAAAAAGGCAGATTTTGTAGTACTAAGAGTATGAGGTACTCCTGGTTTCCAGGGGAGGAAGTGAATGTTTTGTTTGGATAATTTCACAGCTAGCAGGAAAGCGAAATCTTCTACTTAGGGATAAGCAGGAATTGCACCAGACCTGTTTGATAAGGAAGGCTATTTGGATACAGGACCTTATCTATGAGTTAGGCCTTTCAATTTTTACCATATGTCAAAGTACACAATATCAATTTTAAGCTTTGCACCATAACGTACCCTTGAAGTTTTCACATCAGTTGAATCTTGGTGATAAGTAAGATATTTCGGGAAAAGGACCTCCCTGGGAAATAAAGTGAGCCCAGCCAAAGAGTATCACATGGTGAGGCAGTCATCAAAGCCAAGAGATGCAGCGGTATCCCTCATTATGGTTAATAAAGACAATTGATGGACTTATGTAACAATGGTGTTGGGGGGGAGGGGCACGACTTTAGATTAATCAATGCCTTTGACAATAGAGACACCTAGTGGAGGTCCAGTTACTGCTCTGAACCTTAAATAGTTCTTAGAGCCGCCCATTAAGCCGATCCATTAAATCAGCTGCCTAAAGTGTGTAGGGGAGGTGAAAGTTCCAAACCTTTCTAAAGAGCACAACTTTGTGTGTTCTGAGAATTAGAATGAGAGCTTTCGTCAGAGGAGCAATGTTTGGGACTCCAAATGGGATAAGAAGTGTCCTGCTGATGTCCTGTTGAAGTCTTGCACTGTGACCTTAATACATTATTTGCAGATTCTGTCTTTGCAAATTCACTGATTCCCTAAAACTTATCTGCAACCCCAAAATCAAAATTCAGTACTTTCATGGTCATTCACAAACTTCTGTAGAATGGCTAAAAAATTTGAGTCATTGCCAGCTGAGGTTACACAAAGCAACCCTCTGCCTTCCTTGTTTCAGCTCTCATACAGTAAACAGGCCACTTCTCCACAGTATATTTAGTTTCACGTTGTTCACATTTTTGAGTTTTTTATTAGTGATTTTCTGTATAACATGCCCAATGGCGCACCCTGGTGGACTTACTTTGGTCCACTGCCTCAGGGGAAGCGCAGTCCAAATAAATCCCAAGGAATCAGCTTTGGGTCCAGGAGTCAGAGGTGGGGTGGCGGGGACAGCCAAGATGTACAACTACATAAAATTAAAATGAAAAATGAAAAAAAAAGGTTTAAACGCCTCCTAAGCATAGTACTTAAGTCCTGGCTATTGTTCCTAAGCACAAAAAGGATGTAAACACACCCTATGTAGTGAATACATGTTTCAGGCATGTGCTATTGTGCTACTGTCAGCAAGTTTAATGTAAATGAATCAATATATGCTAACTATCAATGTAAGTGAACCAACGCTATGCATTAAATAAGGTGCTTTTAAGCAGAAAGATACATAGAAGAAGTTTATACATCACTTTGTGGATGGAAATGTTGTGAACAGACTTGCAAGAACATAACCCTGCATTTCCTCTAGAAGCAATGATTCCATATCCACTAATTAAGTGGATCTGATGACTTTATAGACCACAACTACCACAAATAGCAAGAATCAACTTTATGTCGAAACATGTTCTCCTATTTATTAGTCGGCTAGGGCTGCCATAACAAAATACCACAAATAGGCCTTTTTGACCACAAATGATTCATTTTCTTTTGTTTGTTCTTTTCTCTCTGCACGAATTCTGTTTGACTATTTTAGATATTTAGCAGTGCAAATTTGTGGCTATGGGTTTTGTCTCCATGCTATCATGAGTGGTCCAGAACTTGCGGGTAATTATGGAGAGGGGTTCAGGGGCCCAGTGGGCAGCTGTCCCAGCTCACATCGAGTAGGATCTTTCTGTCTATGGTCTAGATAAGGGGCATCAAGGCTCCTGACCACAGTGTTAGCCTTTTGGTGTGTGGGTAAGTAACAGTGATTAGCACAGCTAAGCTGCACTAGATAGGGGTTTTGCACTGGGACAGTAATTCAATACTAAATGACTCCCCTTTTCTTTTCTGTGCCTAGGACATAGGCCACCACACATGTTCCTTTCGGTAGCTCTGGGTGTCAGAAAAAGTACAAGACTACAGCAGGGAAGCATCAGCACAGGAAATGTACACAGTCGCAGCCCTGGCCTGAACAACAATGACTAGCAAGGCAGCCAGGATGCCAGGCTTAATTCTCCCTGGGGAGTCAAATGTTTTAATCACGTCCACTTCACCCCTTAGTGAGGGAAGGGTTCCCACCTCAGAGTTACGGGTATGGCCAACACCAACAATGGACAGAAAAGATCAAACAGTACCCTACTGGTCATCATAGACACAACCCAGGAGAGGTCATCGCATGCTATGCAGGACACATAGGGGTTACATTCTGGAATAGTGAACCAGGAGTGTTTGTGGGAGGCAGGCTTTGTAATATTAAGAGGGTGAGGTACCTTCTGGTTCCAGAGGGAGGATGTGATGGGTTTATTTGACTAATTCTGCTAACTGATGGGAAACTGAGGGGATAATAAGCAGAAATATATCTGGTCCTTTGATAAGGGTTTTCTGGTTAGGGGACCCTATCTGAGGGAGCAGAATGGGGAGGAGAGCTTGTGATTAGGACATTCAAGTCCCTCCTGATTTTACCAGATGCCAACTCAGCACAACGTATTGATTTTTAGCCCTCTCCTCACAACACCCGGTGCACGCGCGCAAAGACACGCGCGCGCCAGTGCACACACCGAGGAGAAATGCCGGAGACCTTAGTCCCTGGGCATGGATGGGTTGGTAGCATTCCAGGTCAGTGCAATCTGGATGCTATGAGGCACTACAGCAACACATGGACTGCAGCACTGAGCTCCAATTCAACTGTCATTCTCATTCCTACCATCAACTTTTGAATTGCTGTCTGGCAGGCAGGCTCTCAAAAGCCCAGGTCCAGGAATGGACTCCATTCCTCCCCCAAGTGACTCTTTCCAAGAGGTCGCCCACTCCCCCCACCTTCCCTGCTCAAGGCAGCCTGGAGATCCCGCTTATCAGTTTACCAATATAAGAGGTCCAAATGGCAGGGGGGACGTGGGAGAGAGGTTAGAGGTCCAACTGGGGTTTCCAGGGGGAATGGGATCTTTGCCCTCAGAAGTCAGGTCTTGAGGAGCAGTAGGAGCACAGCGACTCGCAGCACGTCGGGGACAAGCTGCCGCCGCGCAGACGGACTATGAGCGTGGAGACCGCGGCGGACCCGGGCTAGGACCAAGAGCGGGAAGCAGAGCAGCACCACAGGAGAAGGGGCTGGGGCAATGGGGAGACACTAGCATCTCTGCAAACGGCTGCCTCTAATGAAAAAGTAACGGAGACAGCTGAGGAGCTGGGAGGGCGGAATCCCTCACAAGCTCGAAGCTGCACGAAAAGCCCCAACGAGGCCGCTACGCGCCACAGGGTACCCCAGGGAGCCATCCCCACCACTTCTAAGTGCGCCCTATCCAAAGCCATGCCCCGCTGCAACCGGATTGGCTCGGTGCCAGGCACGCGGCCGGCAAGGCCCGCCCTCTGCAAGCTGGACCAATCCGGCAGCTCCCGGGAGTCCGACAAAAAGACGCGCGATTCCGCTGTTTCCTGCAATCTGAGCTTCCTTCAGGCGTTTGCACTCTTTCCTGGGACCACACGCCCCCCCCCCCCGCCCCCAGCTATTGCTCCCGACTTGCTGGAGGGCTAGGCTTGAGGTGGGACTCTTGGGATTACCGCGTTCCGCTCCTCCCCCCTGCAAAATGTAAAATGTGCTTTTCTCCTTGCTCGTGAAACAGCAGAAGCACCAGAGTTTTTTGTTTTTTGTTTTTTGTTTGTTTGTTTGTTTTCATGGTGAAGGGAGTGACGTGCCTGGACTCAAATCTGCCGTCTGGAAAAGTGAGTACTTTGGGGGAATCAGGAGGGACCTGGCTGCTGGTCATGCCCATTTCCTTTACTTTCCAATGAACCCTAGTGCCGCGCCTCTGGGTAAGATAGAAAAGGATTCATCTATAGGTTTTATAACCAGGTTCGAAGCACACCACTAGTGACCCTTCATCAAAACAGAAACTAGGTTTTCAGAGGAGCATCATAGCTAAGGGATGCAGAGTTGAAGTGAGGGTTGTTCTTGGCTAACACTATGAAACAGTAAAGGAAGACAAAGATCAGTGTTTTTCCTATTCATGGGAGTTAGCGCTTGGAAAACAGGTCAATCTAATGCTCCAACATTCTGGCCCTTTAGTGTGGGAAAACCTGGCATTAGTAGAGAACTCCTATTCTTTCCACTACTCTGAATATCTCTTTATGTATTAGAAGGATCTCATTACCCTCCAGCCTTTCCTTCTACTGGGGATGGCAGTGGTCATCTGTTGACCTGGGAGTAATTAGAGGCTCCTCATCACCATCCCCCTCCTCTAGGAATGTGCATTTCATTTGCCTTCCACACTCCCAGAAATTTTTGAAGGACATATCCATGAGAGCAAATATGTGGTTAACACCATTTAGACAATGCACTTGGTTAAACCCATTTAAAGCCTCTGCATAAACATAAAAGATTTAGGAGGCAAATGTGTGGGAAACTCTCTTGTCTTGCAGCTGTCCAAGACAATACCTCTAACAAGTTCTAAAATTGTCACCTACCAATGTGGAGTGGTCTACGCTTTCCTCTGTCTTTCCAAGTATGGAGGCCCAGTTCAGATTGCCTCTGGGTTGTGACCCAATACCATCTAAGATCCTGATGAAACAAGTCCAGAGAGGCCTTACAGAGCACCTATGCCAAAGAGATAATCAACAAATAGAGCTGTGGTATTCACCAGCCTTGACCTCCTAAGGAATGCCATTTAAAAGTGTTGATATTAAAACTGATTTCAAGTTCACTCTTGGTAAACAAGGACATTGCAATAGACATTCTCCCCTTTCCCTTCAATATTTGGTGAAGTGATTTGGAGCTGCTTGGACCTAAAGTACTGCAAAACTTCCATTGCATGGAACTCCTGAGACTGACTAAATGTTTTGAACAGCTAAATGTTTAACAATTTACACCTCTTCAACCACCCTCGCCACCATTTTTTTTAACCATTTTAGAATAACACTTTTAAAAAATGCGACTCATCATTCCCAGTCTTATTTTAACCAACAAAGTACCCACACACCTTCATTTTCCAACTTTGTGTATCCCTCAGTTTTCCTTCCTTTGCAATAAATGCTTTCTTCCACATGAGTCCAAGATTGAAGGGTGAGGACCCATAGATCAATAACCATCACATAACCGCAGTCCACACTACCGCTATTAATTCTGAATCCCTTGTCCCCGGTCACTCAGGATTGCAAATATAACCCTTGCTTATGAGAAATGGAAAGGCCATTTCAGGTTACTTTTTACCAAGCACCTGAATTGTACACGTGGAGAAACTGAAACCTAGAGGAGGAAAATAGACTGGCACAAGGTTATGTAATGGCAAAGGTCAAAGGTCAGATGTTATTTCAGATTGGCCCACTTCCAGAGCAGTGTGGTTTTTTTTCGCCCGGAAAGGGCACCTGATTGTACTGTTATTTTGTGTTTTCCTTTTGAAATTCAGCTTTAACTGGTGTTTCAAGCAGTCACCAGCAGGTGGGAGTAGATTTCTTTGGAAGCAGGTTGTTCTTAAGACTGAAAACATTCCACATCTGAACCCCATTTATCAGGGAAAGCAAGCCTGAAAGTTTTTCCATAGATGTCCTTGTGACTCTGGAGATTGACAAAAAACTGATGACAATAAGGACTTCCAGCATTTATATCACAGATTCATATGACAAATAGCTCCAAAAGTAAGAAGAAATAAGAAAAAGTTGATGTAATCTGTACATATTGAAGCTTTCATCTAATTGATTTACTAGAAATCCATAAATACTCAAGATTGAATGAACTTAAACCTGAATATAAGATCATGGTATAAAGAAAGAGTAATAACCTAGGAACTAGCCCATCTGTATTCTAACCCAGCTCTGCCACATAGCAGAAAGCGTTCCACATTGATTGGAGTGCATAGTGAAAAGAAAGGTAAGACAGGAGGTAAAAGAGGTAAGAAGTAAAGGAATAGATAGCACCTGACCCAGTGAGGGCCACACAAGTCAGCGCACAGCAAATACCTGCCCGGTGAATGTGTGAAGCAAGAAAGAGAGTTTTTGATCCAGTTCTCCAAACTAAGGAATTTGATTTCTATTTTACATTCAATGGTAAGCTTTTGAAGGATTTGTGCAAGGGAATGACAAAGTAGGAAGAAGCATGCAGTTACTTTGTGAAGAAGAAACTGAAAGAAAGACACTGGGGACACACAGGGAACAGGAGGGTGTTACATCTGCTTCTGCCAATGGCTGGCTAAGTAACTTCTAACTTCAATTATCAATTCCAATGAGGGAAGTTAAAAAAAAAAAACAAAAACTGAATGCAATACCAAACAAAAGTATCTTCATAAAGAGCTAAAAATTTATACTGTTAAAACCTCGAAGAGAATAATTAAAAATAAATTTAAAAAAACCTAGAAGACAAGGATCCAAATAGGAAAGCCCAACATCTCAAAGTCACTTCTACCTACTAAATCTAGAAAAAAAAGAGTTGTCAAGCTGAACTATAGCTTTGGAGTCCTCGTGGGCAAAGGGGACAGAAGTCAAAGCTGAAGTTCGAAATGAGTAGATCTGATAAGTCTCTCCATCACTTTAAGCTGAAACTAAGTAGCAACCTCTTCAGGATAATGGTAAACCAAAAATAAGAATGCAAATAGCCATCACGTCAGTGAGCTAAGGAACTTAAACCCTAAACTTTTATTAACGTTGAAGAGATACCGTCCCCAGGCACTTGTCAGAAGTAAATGAAAATATGCTTTGAAAGGTTCTGTCTTCCTAGGCCTGAAATCAATCTGGCAAATAAATTTTCAGTAATATATCAGCACACAGTCAAAGACAGTAGAAACACAAGGTAGAAATAAATGATAAGAGCCAGCCAGAAAAAAAAAAAAGACAATGAAAACAAATTCACAAAGACTTCAGATATCAGAATTATAAGACACAGACTATAATCACTGTGGTTTACTATAATTAAAAAAAAAACAAAAAATAAGCTTAAAATATATGCAGCGAACAAATTAATTATAGAAAACAACATAGTCAATTTGAAAACCAGTCAAATAGAATGTCTAGTGATTGAGAGTTTAATAGCTATATTTAAAAGAAGACGTAACAACTGTTAGACGATAAGTGTAATGAAGACAGAGAATTATTAAAATGCAAAACAGATTAAAAGTCAGAATTCTGTCTACAGTAATAAAATAATATAAAGATAAAATGTACTTTTATTTAAAAAAATAAAAAGTTTATGAAAGATACAATGAATAATGTGAGAGGAGAGAGAAAGGGAGAAGATGGTAGCCAAAAACTTTCCAGAACAAATGGAAGGCAATAGTAATGCCCTGAGTCTAGAAACCCAAGAAGTCCTAGGCAGGGTGACTTTTACTAACCAAATTGTCTTCAGAAGCTCAGTTAGCAGAGGGGAATAAGGATAGGGAGCAGAGTCTCAACTGAGGGAGGATGTTTTTGTACACTTATGGCTAGATTTCTACTTCTGCACTGAAGTTCTAGCTGCCACTAGCTGCCTTGCCCCTTCAATGGAGCTACTGCTGCCTGCCTCTAGTCACCCCTGTCCCTGTACCTGTTCCTAGGAAGTAAGAATCAAAGGTTCTGTACAAATAGTGAATAGTAACCCCTGGAGTTGTACAGGGAACAACTTTTGTAGTCATATGTTATAGAGAATTTGTCCTTATCAGCACTCTCTCTTCTATTCCACAGTCTTACTGGTTTCCATTTAGCATGTCCAATTAGCATTCCTGGAAGGGCAGATTTACATGCCTTCTTCCAATAGTAGGCGGGGAAAATGCTGTCCATCCCAAAATACAATGATGTAAATGAGGCACAACTATTTCAGGTAGAGCCTCTTGAAATACATACATTTTCCTACAATTTTTTACCTTAATTCCTCCAACTCTTACATTTCTAACTATAGCTTCATAACTAGAGACTTCATAAACAGGTTTTGGTTTTATATTACTAAGTAGTAGTATTCCCCAATATGACATAAAATTAATCCTGGTAAAGGAGACACAACTTTTTTTGCATAATGTTTATTTAAAATATTCCAACTTTCGGAATGTTAAATTTATATACAACATATGAATTAAATCATATAGTATTTATCTTTCTCCTTCTGACTTATTTCACTAAAAATAATTCCCTCTATTTATCCATAATTTTGCAACTGGCAGGATTTCATCTTTTTTATTGCCGAGCAATATTTTATTGCACATATATACACACATTCTTTATCTACGCTTCTGTCCTTGGGTACTTAGATTACTTCCAGCTCTTGTATATTGTAGGTAATGCTGCAGTAAACATGAGGGTGCATTTATCTCTTCAAATCTGCTTTCATCATGTTTTTGATAAACAGCCAGAGGTGGAACAGTACTCTCATATAGAATTTCTATTGCAATTTTTTGAATCATTTTCATACTGTTTTCCATAATGATTGCACATTTTTACACTCACCAACAGTGCGTAAAGTTTCCCTTTTCTCTATATTCTTGCTAACATTTGTTTCCAGTCTTTTAAAAGGATAATAGCCATTCTCACAGATGTGAGATGACATTGCATTGTTTTGCTTATAAACTATTTTAAATTGAAAACAAGTTAATCATGAACTCCTTCTAACAGTCCACATTTTTACTCTCCTCCCTACATTTTGTATTTTTGGTGTCTCGATGCTTCTAAATGGGGTTTCTTTTCATTTTATAGAAATTTTTTTAGTAGTTCTTTCAAGGATGGTGTAATTTTGGTTAATCCCTTTATCTTTTGTTTATCTGGAAAGCTTTTTATCACTCCTTCAGTTTAGAGTGATAACCTAGAAGAGTAGAGTATTTTTATTGGAAGTCCTTTTTTTTCAGCAGCTTGAATATATCATGCCATTGCCTTCTGGTTTGTAAAGTTTCTGCTGAGAAATATGCAGACAGTTTTATGGGGGTTCCCTTGCATGTGACTCATTTTCGTCTAGCTCATTTTAAGATTCTCTCTTTCGTTTTTAAGTTTTGTCTTTTTAATTACAGTGTGTCTTGGTGAGAGTCTGGGTTTATTTGTTTTGGAACTGGATGTCAGTTTCCTTCCTCAAGTTAGGGACGTTCTCAGATATTTTCTTTCAAATAATATTTCTGCCCCTCTCTCTTTCTCTTCTCATTCTGGTACCCCTGTGATTTTAATATTGTGCCTCTTAATGTTATCCCATAAGTGTCTTATGTTATCTTCATTTAATTTTTTCCCTCTTGATGTTCCTCTTGGCTGCTTTCCACTGCCCTATCTTCTAACTCAATAATGCATCAGATGTTTCTTCAAGTCTACTATTTAGTCCTTCTACTGTGTTTAATAGTTCAGTTATTGTGTTCTATAGCTCTATGAATGCTTAGTTTTTGTTGTAAATCTTAATGTGTTCATCCATTGTTCTCATTTCAGTGAGCATCATTAAGACTGCTTTTTTAAATTTTCTTTGGGTATTTACTTAAAATCTGTGCATTAAGTTTTTTATCTGGAATTTTGTTTTAAGTCATCATTTGGAGTAAACTTTGCTGTTTCATCACTTGGTTTAGTGTTCTTTATTTCTATGGATAAGGCTAAACAGTTTCATTTCCATATCTCGATGTAATGGCCTTGTGTTAGGATTTCAGGTTGCAGAGTTTAGGCCTGGGTCTAGGAGCTCTAGATGTCAGGGCCTCTGCGGTTTTGGCTACAGGCATGCAGACAGGTGGGTTTAACAACAGTTCCTGGCAGGAAGGAGCAGACGTTGATGAACTGCTAGAGCTTCTCTTTCAATCCTCCCCGAGAGAGCTGCTATAGTGTTTTACCTCCAGAATGCTCCACAAACTTTACCAAAAAATGCTCATGTACTTGTGCTGGGGTTGCAGGTTCTGGCTGCCTGCTGCTACTCTAGGCCAATGCTTCCCTCTTAGCTATAAGAACGATGATGGAGAACAAACTGTCTTATGGCAGCAAGTACCACTGATAGTGGAGGAGCAGGCCTTTAGCCCTCCAATCCTATTTCGATATGGCTTCAGTTAGTTCCAACACTACACCAAAAAAGACAACCTGAAGAGGATGCCCAAAAGCATTTTTTTTCACTAAACAACTCTCTTTTTTATTCCTCTGCTGAATTTTTGGTTCAGCAACTGAAAATCCATCAGTTAGGTCTGTACACATTTTGTCATCTCCCCTTGCTCACTGCCCTGCTGTTCTCTACTCCCCCCAATACTATTGTTCTCCACTCCCCCCAATACTATTGTTCTCCCAAGGAAAGGTCCTCTGTTTTTCACACAAGGATGTATGTGCTCCCTTCTTGGGTGAAATTTCCAGATGCTGGGGCATCCCATGCAGTAGTAAGTCCTTCAGTGCTGGAAAGAGTTTTCATATCGCTGGTGCCCTCCACAGGATTGCAGTCTCTGAGCAGCATTTCTTGTAGGAACTTACCTTGATTTTCCCCTACCTTTCTGATATCTTCACTCATTTTTCATTGAAGAGACACCAGACCCTCAATCCTTAGTTATTTTTTAAAGGCTAATTCGTGTACCCAGAAGTGATTTTGTTGAGTAAGTTCAAGTTCTTGCCAGTCTGCCATGTTGGATGGAGTTCCATAGCAATAACAGATAAGTATGCTTAGAGCAATCATACATATTAAACTCTAACCTAATGGAGTAACTGGTCTTTCCCTGAGAAACACTCTCTTATAGATACTCAGTTTTCCTTCTTCTGCCAAAACCTCATCTTTTTTTAACACCAAGACCATATACCTTTCTCCCTAAAGCAACCTATGAGGTCTCTGTGTGTGCATTGTGTGACTCTCTTTATGTTCTGATCATATTGTACTTCTTATTAGAATACTGTTTATGTATGTCTTGCTTCCATTGAAAGTCTGGAAGATTCATTCTTACATCAGTAGCTAAATTCCCTCCTTATTCCTTTTCATTTTAAAAGCAAGCTCTTTTTGTTCATCATAATTTATCCCCTGAGTCCCTACCCTATTTACAAATAAGCAAATAAACCCAGTTGAGCAATTTGTGTGGGTTATACTTAAAAGCAATTTTTTTAACATCTAACAACCTAAAATATAAATTGCAGAAGACATTTTAGGTACTAACTGACATTGTAGGTGTCTGACTGGGGGAAAATCAAGCTACAATTCATCAATTCCACTGAATGTTTCCTAGGTATTTTTACTCAGCAAGGACCTACATTTTTTCCCCTGGTGCACCTTTCTCTTATTTTAGAAATGCAAACCCCAAGGGAGTGGAGTGCTTAAACTATTTATTTGATTTATTTCTTAGCTTGTGAGTCTAAGTAAGCTGTTAGTTTGTTCTTGGATTTCATGGGATTTTAAATAAATAGCCATTCTCTGGTTTTCTCTTTAAGATATGGGCATATTGCATCCATTTAATCCCTTGAATGTACAGACTGAGCTAGCATAGAAACCAAAGATGGGTATAACATTTATTTGGGCAGCACCAATTTTCATAAAACAAGATGACAGGAATCCACTACATCTCTTCTGTGAGTTTCTGTGTTCCTGATGTTTATGAAAAAATTGCTCATTAATATGAATTTTCTCATAAATTTTGTTTGTTTACCACACGGAGTATAATAAGTTGAGGTGGAAGCATGGCTTAGTGCATTAAAAGCCATTAAGGCTTTGTTTGCTAATATGACATTACTGAAGTCACAAAAGATGCATTTGAAGCAAGGTACACACATTGATTTATAAAAACTATTCCAAATGCTATTAGGTCTAGGAAAGTTTTGCTGTGAGCTTGCAAATACTATTTAGAAATCAGCTATGGAAATTAAATCAAAGTGAACGCTCTTATGTTCCATTAAACACAAATGTGTTAAAAGAGCTTCTTCCACTAAAATGCATTATTATGTCACTCTAATTATGCAAAATTTCACTTTGGATTTATTCAAAATAAAAGGAAATGCGTGGGTATTTATTGACAGAGCACCATGTCCCAATCACTGTCTTATACACAATCAGACATACATTCTGCTCCTGGGAAAATGATTTTTGGTAGAAATACAGATGATTTTAAGAATGTATTCAATACAGTGGGATGCTGTAAATACACGTGAGAGGTTCTTAAACCAGGCTTGAGGATTTGCAAAGAAAATTGAGTAACAGGACAGGAATGGAAATATTAATCATCACACTTTGATATCTTTTCCTCAGCCCTGCTCTCAGTCTATAAGCAAGTCTTATTTTCTGAGTAAAATATAAACCGAACTACTTTTCAACACCTTTTACCTTTTTCTCTCTGGTCCAAAACACCATAACATCTCAGGTGGATCACTACTAACTGACTTCCCCACTTCCAGATAGGTGCCATGTGGCAAATATCATCGATTAGTTCACTTGATTCCTTCTCACCTCAATTGCAGCATACCTTGCTGCATGGTAGAAGCTAGAAAAGCTTACAACTTGGATTTTAAAGATAATTTAGCCTCTGACAATCAGATAAACCTGCATGAGATTTGGAAGAGGGAGTAAGGTGTAGTCTATGCTTCTTCTGTGTTTCTAATTTCTGCCAGTGAGCATGATCTTAGAAGTTTTTGCTTGCGTAGCAGCAATAATAGAGACTCTAGGGTACAGTTCCTAGTTCTGTGGGTACCAAAAAAGAAGGGCATGATCTCATCAAGGGTAGTGTAGTCCTGAAACTACCATTAGAGGAATTACATCCTCTATTCCACCTTCTTGATTGTACCAGTTCTTTAGTGTTATTCAAGTAAATAGTTCTGGAAACTCAACATAGAGTCTGCTCTGGCTCTTTCAGTACCTTTGTAAGTACCTAATTTCCCATCATGTTTAAATGCATTAAAGTGGTTTCTGCTATCTGTAACATAATTCTACATTTTACTCTATACAGAAGGTAAAAGAAATATTTTTAAATGAAAACAGTGTCCTCACTCAAAATTTTCTGACGACTTCCTATTTTACTTATAATAAAAGCCAAACTCACAATTTTATCCCATTCTACCTGAATCACTTCAATGAACCTCTACTTGCCTTCTAGCTATTTCTCAAAGACACCAAGAACACTCCTGACTCAAGGTCTGGTGTTTACTGTTACTTATACCTGGAATATTCTTCCTCCAGATAGGTTGATGCCCCAGCTTTTTGCTTCATTACAATACTCTCCAAAGTAGCCCAACTTCACTCTCTATAATACTGTTTACTTTCTGCAGAGTATGCATCACTCTATGAGATGGCCTTGTCTATACATCATCTGTCTCTATCTACTAGAAGATAAGTTCCATAAGGATAGAGACTTTATCTTATATTTTCAGTGTGTCCATGGAGAAAGCTGTGACCCATACAATTTGAGAAATACGCCTAGGAATTCAAGAAAAGGCAAGAAATAAAAGAGACTAGGAGATTCTGAGTGTTGTTGGAGTGGAATTTTAGAAAGTAAGCACTGAAGACTAAAAAATCAAGTCACTTTTAAAAGGTGGCATTCCTTAATAATACTCCTGCAATTATGAGAAAGAAATATGCAAGCAATGTGATGAACTCTAGACCTGTGGCTATAGTAGGTGTCATTACTGTATTGGCATCCACTTAGAAGACTGATGCCTGGCCAGCTCTGCAGGTTGGTTGTGATTTTCTTCTACAAAAGTATGTCCTCGGTCTAATCTGGTCATCTGGGGAATAATAACAGTGGATATTGAGATTCTGATTATTTGAGGTGACAAAACTTTAATTTGCAAGTCTCTGCGTATTCAGCTTATCAGAACAGATTCTAGGATGGAAGTAAGAAAAGAAAGTACACAACCCTTTACTGACCAAGAGGGGAGGAAGTTGAAATACTCTACTAGTCAGATCCTTGACTCTCAATATAGAGGACCAGCCTGTAGAAATCAGATAGGGTAGATGGTCTGGAGAGGGAAGAAAGCAAAAGGATAGATAATCATAAATGATGACAATGGTGAACAGGAGATCTTTAGTAACTTTAGAACTAGGGAACAATTTAAATCTGGTTTGGGGTTGAATTGAACTGAATTGACTGAAACTGTTTAATTCATGAAGCCAAAACAAAGGAAATATCAGCACTGCAATGTTGACTTCCTATGTTCTTTGAACACCTGCATTTGAATCTTCAGGTGTACTTGTTAAAAATAAAGATCTTCTCTACTTGTCACTTCCTCTACTAGAGGTGATTCCAGAGATTCTCCAATTTGACAGTCTTCTCCTGAAATAATTTGTATACTAAGATTTGAGAACTAGTAATATCGGCTACAGGAAATTGTCAAGTGAAAAATTCAGAAATAGGCCTACTGTCACTAATGAAAGAAGGCTTTCTCACATTGTGTTTTTTTTTGTTTTTGTTTTTGTTTTTTAAGAAGCCAGGGTCAATTTCAAACCTGGAGATTCCTGTTAGACCATATTCTCATCAACCGTAAACATGTTATGTGACATCCTTTAACCCACTCCAATACTCATATCTCTACCAAAACACATACATATTCAGAGCCTGTTCTAATGCATGGAAAAGCATATTAGCCCTTAAAATTAGCACTATAAAGGGATTCAACTGTGGGAGTATGACAGCACTGAGTAATATTTAAGCTGCTTTTGTGAAATACAACACACCTACACAAAAGTAAATAAAACATAATTATACAGCATATACAGCAAAACTATAATGTGTACATTCATGTAACCACTACCTGAGTTAAATAAAACATGGCAAGTCCTCCAAAAGTTCCTCATGCTTTTTCCTATTTTTAGAACTTTACAAAAATAGTATTATATAGTTTATGTTCTTCTCTGATTTTTGGTTGGGGGGATCTCGATGTTATATTAATAAGATTCATCCACTCTATATGTAGCCAACTTTGTCCACATTTTCATTGCTCTGTAATATTCCATTTGTGGATATATCACTTCAGATACCTATTCAGTTAGTTCTGGGATTTAAGTTATGTCCAGTTTAGGACTATTACAAACATTTCAACACTGACCTTTCTTGTCTATGTCTTCTGGTGTATGTCTACCTGGAGTTCTCTAAGCTAAACTCCAAGTGGTGATATTGCTGGGTCTAAGTATATGTTAAACTTTGAAGGATACTGAATATACCCTTTATTCAGTTCTAAATACTTCTTGGTTCCATTTAACCCAACAGTTATTTAGTAGTATTCTCTTTGGTTTCTAAACATTTGTGTTTTTTAAAAAATTATTGATGTGTAACTGGCACATAGCATTATATTGGTTTCAGGTGCACAATATAATGATTTTTATACATTGTGAAATTCTCACCACGATAAGTCTAGTTTTTAAAATGTGTCTTTGTGTTATTAACTTCTGCATCAGAATGATAACCAGACAACCCAGTTTTATGATATTGAGCCTATGGAGTTTATTGAAGCTTCTCTTGTCTTAATTAATATTCTAGGTCAGTAAATGGCCAATGTAATCAAAATAATTTATATTCTATGTTGGGCATAAAGTTTTTTATTATCTAATAGCTCAACTTTATTTTTGTGTTTAGGTTTTTATTATTGCTGCTTATGTTTATTTACCTGAATTTTCAGGTTCAGAAAGTAGAAGGTTAAAATATCTAGCTGTAACTGTTAATGTATCTTTACCTCCCTATAGTCTTAAATTTGTTGTCACTGGAACTTTGGTGGTGATTGTGGTTTACAATATAAACTGAGATGCAGTTTCAATATCCTAAATGGAATGTAGGTAGTACTGTGAAGTAAATAAATAACAAATAGTATTAGTAAAAATTTGTTGACATCTAATAATAGTCCAAGAAAACTAGATAAAAATTGACATAATTTGAGAAGAGAAAAACAATCATAATCAAATAATATACCTTTCTCAGCAATTGATAGAATAGGTAGTAAAAAAAAGTATACAGAAAAATTGAATAAAATAATGAATGTGACCTAATAGAGATACAGATCTAGGTGCATTTACATCCATACCTACATCTATATCTACTGAGTAAATGGAAAGTATATTTTTCTAAGCATATATGTAATGTTTATAAAAATTGATTATATCATATCCAGAAAACCTCAATAAATTGCAAAGGACTAAAACCACAGACACTGTTTTCTCTTACCACAGTGTAATTAAACTGAAACAAAATGCTAACTAGAAAAATTACTATGAGTTTAAAAAAGTCATATTAAAAGAATGCAAGCATAAAATAAATAATCATATGGAAATGTGAAAACAGTTTGAACTGAAAATACCAAATACTACAATCTGTTTGATATAGTCAAAGTAAAAATCAGAGGAAAAATAAGCCTGAAAATTGATGAGCAATATTCTCTCCAAGAAGTTAGAAAAAGAACAGTATTGATTTAAGTAATTCAGGATGAATATTTTGTAGAGCTCTAATATGCAGTGTGGTAACTAGAGCCAACAATCATGCCATGTTGTGTAACTGGAATTTGCTAATAGAGTAGAAATAGAGTAGAAAAGTAACTATGTAAGGGGGATGAATGTTAATTACATTTATTGCAGTAATCACATTATCGTGTATATGTCTATTAAAGCATCATGTTATACACCTTCAGTATAATTTATTTTTATTTATAAATTATACCTTAATAATGCTGAAAAGACAAGAATTGGAAAGTGAAATTAAAACTATTAAGTACCTTGAAATAAATCTAATGTAAAATGTGTAAGACCTCCACAAAGAAAATGATAGAACTCCTCACCATTGATTTGGTTTGGGCGTTTTCTCCTTTTTACTTTCTTTTGCTCGTCTCACTCTAACTTACTAAGCTGACAATCCATCCTCTACCACTTGAACACTATACCCTTATATTTTCAACACCTCCTATATTCTCACATCCAGTCATGGTCCATGTGTTCTCAATTGTTGATTCTCAATTCTCTGAACTTCTTAATACACTTTCAGCCACCACTTTATTTTAGTCAATCAGCTTCTCTCACATAAATCACTGCTAGAGTTGGCACTCCATTCTTGCTCCTCTCTGTCTTCAGCATTGCTTCTATCATGACATTTCTAAAACAATTTACCTCCCAAATTAGAACTCTTTAATTGTTTTTTGTAGCCTTAGAGATAAAAACTAAACTACTTTTTCTGACAACTGAGGTCCCTAATTGCCTCTTTGACCTCACCTCCCACCAGTACCCCCTCATAAAAAGCTTTGCTGCAATCATGCTAAATCATTGGCAGTATCCCAAAATGCTCTTTCATGCCTCTGTGCTTTCTCTGAACATGCCATAACTTCTGCCTGGAGAATCTTCTTCCATGTCATTATTTCTCTAAGTAACTCATCTTTCATAACTCATTATCTCATATCTTATGTGTTTGCTTTGCACCTTGATGGCACTTATTCAACTGAACTTTAGTTTTTACTTTGTCAGTCAAAGTCAATAGATTAAACTAATCACTACATATTTTGCTAGTCAATAGACATTGAACAACTGAATTCAGAGACCATACCTTTTTCTTTGCCTTCCTACTTTAAAGACCAGCACCAGGTATACAGTAGGTATTCTTCTAATAAATTGGTATTAACTGAGTGAAGAAATAAATAACTTTCTCAGTTTCTCTTGGTTTTCAACATGGTCCTAATATGCCTCAGGAAAAGCAATGAAACTGTTTTCCAGAATTTAGATAATGTTAGCAAAAGATTGAGCTAAATTCAGTATAAACACTTTTTATTTTATAACTCAAATTATCTGAGTCAACTAGATTGCTACAAATGCTACCCAGAGATTTGTCATCTATATATAACTCGGCAAGAAGCCACCCCCAAACCAATCCTGAATTACCAGCGAGTCTTTCAGAAATCAAGAAGTGAATTTTAAGTCAACATAAAAATACCAATTGGATACATGACCAGTTGAGATATGTGATGACCAATCCTTAGGGAGACCTGTCCAGTTTAGTCCCTAAGCAAATCAACTTCCCTGCAATTTAGTATCATCCTGAATAATCCATAGGCAAAGTAATAGCAATATCACTGATTTTCCTCAACCTCATACTGATGTTTCCCAAAGCCCAGTTTCACTGAAGGCAAAATTGTTAACCTTGGTACACCTGCAAGGTGACTTGAAAGGCTATCTCTAAAGCTGAAGTGTCAGGAAAAGGGGTTTTAAAGAAACACATTCATCTTTTGTCATTATTCTTGTTGTACATGGACCCAGAACACAGGTTAGGGGAATAATAGGGCAGAAGCTGGCACCCTTTCCATAAGACCTACTTTCCTGTTTTTCTGTACTCTTTTCCCCAAACCAGATAGTAAAAAGCAGCAGCTCCTTTTCTTGTGAGGTGCAAAGGAACATCTAAAAGAAGATGGAGCCATGGGAAACCTCTTCCTGCCTCCTTCTTTCAGTTCAGACCCAGATCAGACTAGAGGCTCCCTACATAGTTCCTCACACATCTCTAGGCAGCTCTCCACTGTATTCAAACTAAGTCCATGGCGAGTGGAGCATTATGTTCCTGTCTTGCTCTCACACCATAGCCTCTTTCAAGTCTGTCAGAAGAGTAATAGGAGGAAGTCAGATAATCCAGGGAAGACCCGAGGCAAAGTCTATCTAGACAGATAGCAGAGGCCAGTCCTGGCAGAAGATTCAGGAAAGAGACCATCTTCTTCCCTTGGGTCCTTCACTCCCCTTGTCCCTTTGGATAGCTATAGCAAGGCCTGAATGGAATGACAAGATCTGATGAACAAGAGCCAGGACTGGAAATTGAAAACCATTAGATTTCAAGATTTAGAAATTCCTGAGATCAACTATGGGGAGGTAGTTCTTCTGAACTCAGAAGGTTTGGTGGTAAGAGAAGCTAAAAGAGAAATAGTCAGCAGTTTTGGATGTCTGGTTTGCTACTACATCTGGCACATAGTAGTTGATCATTGAACTAAATAACTATTGACTGGCTGAATGAATAGACAAATGAATGAGCAAATAAACTAAGAAAAGATGAGTCTTCAGTAACAAAGATGGCATGAAGAGCAGAGAAAATGCAGAGCTTATTTGAGGACTATCTAATAGGTTGATATTACTAGGTGTACAGAGATGGTAGACCCCTTTTTGTGTATATTTTGAATGCTAGGCCCGTCTTATATGCAGTAGAGTCATTACATTGCTTTCCTTACAGGAACTCAGTATGATCAACTGTGCATTTTAGGAAGGCTAACTTAGCAATAATATAAAGGATGATTCTGAGGTGAGAGGAAGTTACATTTCAGGCAAGAACTAATGAAGGTAACAATACCAAGAGTTGATGACAATATGGAACAACTAGTTATCTCATTCTCTGTTGTTGGTAATATAAACTGATATAGCCACTTTGAAAAATAAGTGACATTACATAGTAGAGTTTGAGCAGACCCTATGACCCAGAAATTTCATGTCTAGGCATGAATCTCTAGATCATGGCTTCTCAATGTCAGTACTATGAATACTTGGAGATAAATACTTCTTGGTTGTGGAGTGCAGTCCTATACATTGTACATATCAACACCCCTAGCTTCCACTTACTAGATGCCAATAGAACACTCCCCAGTTGATATAGCCAAAAATGTTTCCAGACATTACCAAATATCCCCTGGTGAAGGAGGGAAAATTGAGATGAGAAGCACTGGCCTATAGAAACTCTTGCAATGGGGATCAGAGCATATGCATGAGAAGGTTTCATAAAACTGGAAAGAACCCAAATGTCCATTAATAGTAAAATAGATATATTGTGGAATTTTCATATGATGGATAACTATACTTCAGTGAAAACTGATTACGATATCTGCTACATCAACATGGATAGATCTCAAAAAGATAAACTTGTGTGGGGGTAACAAAAATGCAAACAAATAATACATATAGTACACTTACATCTATATAAAGTCCAAAAGTGAACAAAATGATACTATTTAAAGGAGCATAAGTGTACAATAACCATATCAACAAAGTAAGTGAATTATTAACAAAAATTAGGGTAGTAGCTGCCTCTGGGAAGGAATGAGGGACTGAATAAGAGGGCATAGGCGCGGGCTTCAAAGGTTTTGACCTTTAGGTGTGTGTGTTTTTTATTATGTTTTTCTGTATTTTACATCTTTCATATGTGCTATATTGTCTTCTGTAAGCATTAGATAGTTCACATTTGTAAGGAAGGGGTGAGTTCTAAAATATGGTAAGAAAAATAGAAAATAAGGCTCCAGAGTAAATAAGTAATTAGATAGAGAGAGAATAGTTAACTCTTAGTTGCTTCTCAGAATAACTTTAAGCTCCTTTTATTCAAAGATTTTGTGAAGCAGTCAATTATTCCTCCTCTGCTAACTGAACATGTATTCCATTGTTTAAAATTCTGTGAAATTTAAATTTCTTGGTTCAAATCCGATCATATTATGATTTGGTTCATAGGAGTTGATAATGATATGTTTAATAAAACTCCATTGCCTGAGAATTCCACTCTGTTAAGACTTCTAAAACATGTACTCATTTGTATTCCCTGAAGTCATAAGCCTTTGAAAATAGGTGGCTTAGAGTAAAAGTGATTCTTCATGTTTAATACTAGTATTAATAGAATACTCCAGCTGGTACAGAAAGCTATTTCTAACTCTGACCCCTCTTTATCCCCACTTTTTTGTCTGAGTGATCACCCTCCAGGTAGCATAATTAAAGGAAATAGTTTTAATCACATTCTTTGAAAAGAATGAGCCATAACCAAGGAAACTATCAAAACATCTTAACCTTTCCTGGGCAAGGCAAAAAGTAGGGGGCAAGAGATGGTTTTTCCAAAAGAAGCAAAAAGTTTTCAAGGTTAAAGGACACACTGAGACATACTTTATATATTGAAAATAGAAAAGCTCACTAACATCCAGAGAAACAGAAAATGCAAGTAATATCCCTGAACTGATTTAAGAATGAAATCTCAGAGACTCAGAGAAACCTACCTAATAAATTAGAACTATAGCAAACTCTCAGAGCAGCAAATCTAATTTCTGCACAGGGACTTGGGAAGGGAAGAGGAACCTAGAGAGGAAAACTTGATCAAGTCCTCCTCTTAAATGAGACGGAGATGAAACTGGAGTCCTTATTTCATACTCTCAACCCAATGCTCTTTTCTGTTCCAGAGGTTAAAATTCCAGAACTGTGAATAGACTTACTCTGAATGTTAGAGATAGAAGGACACTTGTTATGGACCAGAAAGACCCCCATGGATCCTTGACTTCTCAGGTAATAGAAATTACTCAGACACCATGTCACTTCTCAGACAAAGTTTACTTTTAGAACTTATGCATATGAGGCTTGAAGAGAAAAATATCAAGGATATGCAGAGAGTGCTAGCATGAAGGACAGAACTCTAGGTAGCTACCCCATGGCTTGAAGAGAGAAATTAAGGTTTATCTATTAGGGTAGCAGCATAGAGAATGAGTCCCAGCTGTCACACACCAAGGCTTAAAAAGAAGTTAAAGCTTATTATGCATAAGGGTAGCAGCATGGAGATAAAAGATTCATTCCCAGCTGTCACACCAGGGGCTTGAGGAGAAGAGTATTTGAGCTGGTATCCTCCAGTCAGTGGTTTAACCTTTCTGAGATGTTATTCAGTCTTCATCTTCTTTCACTGCCTCCTTTCTCTTATTTGTATGTATCAGAGATAACAGTGAATCAAAACTACCCACAGTAGCAGTTACTGCAATGTTTCAATGTATTCCTTAGTATAAGGTCAGTTAGTGTTCAACTTAGCCCTTATTAGGCATATGGGGAGGTCAAGATTTTCCTTATCTGTAGAGCAAGAATGCAGAGTTAGGCAAAGAATTGGGAAATTTCAGGGTGGGCTGTCCCCAAAGGAGCCTTGAGCAGGAATAGTTACAATGTAAGCAATGAATGGTGCAAGGGGAAGCTAAGAAGGAAAGAAAACACCTTCAAAACTCCCATAAATCAGCCCAAACTAAAACCTACCAAGCAGCTGTGCATTTTCATAGGCTAAAAGCCAGGGAGCCCACCACTTCCAGACCCTGCCTTTTTCACCCTTAAAATATTAAAATTATTTATTTTTACTGGTGGGAAAGCAGGCCCAGAGAAGAGAAGTGACTTATGAAATTCATAGAACTGACATTAAAACTTTGTTTGAAAACTTTAAATACTGCACTTAGCAAACTTCTAGACTTCAAACTCAAGATTCTCCATTTTTAATACCAATCTAATGGTCAGGGATGTTTAGTTATATGTGATAGAAACACTTCTCAAAGGGACTAAATCCAAAAAGAAATTATTGACTTACATAACTAGGAATTTCAAGGGTATCCAGTGGTTCAAATGATATTAGCTCACTTTTCCTCTCTCTCTCCTCACATTTTTCAGGTCTACGACATTCTTAGGTCCTATTCTTTCGCAATATGCGTAGGATTCCTTTATGCAGATAAAGTTATATCGAACAATTTTAGCAACTCTAGTGGAATACAATCTTTCAAGATTGTAGATATATCTTTCCAGAAAAAGGCTCTGATAAACCTTTTCCTGCATCATGTGCAATTGCTGATGTCTGCTCAATTTCGGTGGTTTTCACAATTTTATTCCAAGCATGTGCTTGCCATGAAAAGTGCAAATGCCAATTCATTTGTGGAACGGAAGTTTCCTTTGACTATTTGCAAGGGAAAAGGAAAATATAGATGGGAAGGGGGACAGGGGACATCATATATTCTTTATCTTGGTGGATCAGGAATAAAGTATTGGATATTTGTTTGAAAAATGACAAGGTATCATGTCTTACATGTGTGGTCAGTGGTTCTGTCTCGTATTCATTGCATGACACCAGGCAAGTTAGCTCATCATTCAAATAAATCGATCTTCCCCTTCCCATCACATTTTCTCATCACAACGAGGAAGATAAGAATTCTTGTGTACTCCATGGTAAGTGGCTATGGAGACCCATAATTGCCATATTGCTTAACTTCAGGGAGAGGTAGCAGCCCCTGAAAACTTGCATGCCAGCATGATGAAATTAATATTCATTCATGCATAACTTATGTGTTGGTGCTGGTTGTGATACTCCAGTGAATTGATGAATGTGAAAGCATTTTGTAAACTGTAAAATGTGTCAAGATTTGTCAAAGGCATGTCTACCCTCAAGAAACTCAGATTCAAGTTCAATCAAAGATGCAGAACTGCAAAGAAATCTTTTTACATGGATTTGTCATAAGGATTTAAAAATTAAAGGAACTAATTCGATAGTCCCTATAAGGCTGTTTTCTTTGTATCTGATATTGTGTCTTAAAGCCTAGAGATCAGGCATAAAGGAAGGGAAAGGAAGTTGTAGAAGAACAAGAACAAGCTGGAACCTGTAGTCATTTACTGGGGCACATAAAGATGAACCGAAATCATGTCCATTCTTGTCTCTGACTTTGATGGTGTGGTGTCCTAGAGAAATTTTGTCATTGAACTGAAATACACCCAGGTCCAGAAGTCAGAGAAAATGAGGTAGGATACAGGGAAGATAACAGTTTGTGGGACTGCCTGCTACCTCACATCAACAAGGTGAGACAGCAGATAAGTGACAATGTTTACAAACTAAAAAAGGCTGCAGTCTCCTTTCTGCCCCACAAATTTTCCACAAGAATCACTCATGTGGCTCACTCTTATCTACAGAAAGGGGAACTCTGGGAAATATAGCTTAGCTTAGAGAATTTGCCACATTCCAAGAGAAGTGCTATGTAGAGGCATTGGAGGGAAATACTGATTGGAAAGGGGAAGGGCTTTCAGAAAGGACATGTTGTACAAGGGCATGATTGTGAAGTGTTGGGTGCGTTTGGAAATTAACAAGTAGTCCATTTTTTCAGACACTTGGTCTGTAGGAATGTTAGGGTCAGCGTTCGTCCTCCCAAGAAAACGCACACACACTTCAGTCGACAATGCAAAAGCAAAAGGAAACTTTATTTCCAGCTAGCTGGGGTCTGAGCCTCCTCCAGCACAATGGAGTCAGACAAAGACCTCAGGCTTTGTTTCAGCAGGGTTTTTATAATCAAGGTTACAGAGCAAGGGATTAGTTACAATTTCAGATCTTGAAGCATTCACATATTTAGTATCTTTTGGCCCCTGGTTTCGGGTATGTCATCTCTAAGGAAAGTTACAATTCCAGACCTTGAAGCATTCACATATTTAGTATCTTTTGACCCCAGGTTTCGGGTATGTCTTCTCTAAGGAATTTCTAGTTTCAGGGCCAGAAAGAAATGGGGTTCTTATTTCAGGAAGCGTAACTCAGGCCTATAGCTATTTCTGTCCGGAGCCTGTCATGGCGGTGATCCGGCTCCTACAGGAATTGGCAGACATGGAGTTTAAATGGAAATTTTAAACAGTTTTTTGAAATTTGCTCTGTCAGGAGGTACAGGATATATCATACAAGAGGGAGACTGTAGCAGGAGAGTAATTGATTGCCAGAGGACTTGAGTGTGTTTGTGTTCCATCTCTGACCTCAAACAATAAGTTCTCAGAGGTGACAAGAACTATTCAACTACTTCATGGCATACAACTGCTAACACTTCTTCTCTGTGTGATCTTTCAGTTCATCTAGCTCTAGTCATAAATCACTTGTCTACCAAATATCCCTCCTCATGCCCAAGAAGTTTTTTATAACCATTAATGGTTGGTCTGAAAATGAGAGAGGCAATATTTTCCTGAGATTATGGTTGCCCAGGTATATCTCAAGAGGTTATTGGATGCTGGCTGCACATTTGGGAAAATTAAGCTGTGTTCTTGGAGGCACAAGCGGACACATTTGCACATTAGGGGAAAGGAGATGAAAGAATAAGCCTCCCACTGATTTAAGGCTTTACAATAACTCTTTAACTCCCATCTCAGCAGGTGGTGGAGAGCCCCTCCATGTCTAGGCCACCACACTTAGTGTTTAATTAGAAAATTGAAGAAGAGCTTTGCCCTAGCCCTGGGCCTAGACCTTAGAGTAGATGCCCAGGTATGAAGTCCTCAATCTAATATTACCAAATGTCAACCCTGAGCAACCACTTCTAGGGCCACTATTACTTCAAGTGTGCTGTCAAACTCTGCATTGACTGACAGAACTGCAGCAAGGGCTCCATGAGATGACAGTTGTAAAAGCACTTGATAAACTGCAAAGAACTGTGCCTAGAGGACAAGTCATCATTCTGATTATTATACATGGATCATACTGGTCTGCATAATGTTGTGGTCCCAGTAGTGCTTAGTAAATAAATCCTGGAGCTGATGCTGCAACTAAGCATTTGACTTATGAGAAAAAAGTTAATTAGAAACAAAGAGCAGAGAGTTCATTGTGAAATAAAAGTAACACAGCAGCTAAAGGTGCTTGGACATGGAGAAGAACTGCTCCCACTCCGTTAATTCCTCGCTACTTTTTTAGGGTATTTCTCTTTTTGGCCTTTGCTCCTCTCACTTTTATCTTTTCTTCAACTGAGTTGTCTTATAGCCCATACCTTGAACCTCTCTCCATTTTCCCTGAACTTGCTCTCAATCTCTGTCATTTTTTGTTTACTGAACTTTCTCCTTTGCCTGTCTTTGTGCATTTCACGCCATCTTTCTCTGTTCCTCCTCTTTCCCACCCCCATCTCTCACACCTTTTTTAATTGAGGTGTCACTGATTTATAACATACATTTCAGTTGTATATTATATTCTGTATCCTCATCAACCTGAATATTTATCTGAAGAATACAAAAACATTAGTTCAGAAAAAAATAGATATGTTCTTATGTTCATTGCTGCATTATTTCCAATAGTCCAAATACAGAAACAATCTCATATGTACTTCTTTTCTTTTTATTGATGTTTCATTGACTTACAATACTATGTAAGTTTCAAATAGATTCACACCTCAGTCAATGTGTATATAACACCGTGGCCGCCACCAGAGTTCTAGTGCCAATCACCACTATAAATTTGACACCCACAACACCAGTTCCTCTCACCTTCCCCCTTTCCCTCCTCTAGTAAACACGGTCTTGATTTGAGTCTAAGAGAATTTTGCTGTGTTTTGTTAGTTTTCAAGCCAATTATTTCTGCTGAGAGGCTCAGGAAAGAAAGCCTTCTTGCGGGAGTTACTAGGCAACAGAACCAAGCCATAGTTTCTGTTCATTTCTGCTTCAGAATGCTGCTACTCAGACTCCATATTATAGCTCAGATTCAGCAGATTTGAGAAAATAATGGATCTGGTTGGCTCACAACTGGCCAAAGATGTCAACTTTACTCTGAGATATTTAAGTTGGTGAAAATATAGTAGGAAAGGAAAAAAAAATCTAAGGACAGAGAAACTGCTACAGAATGACAGGCATTCCTACACACTGCTCTCCGGAGCTGGGGTTTGACTTGGCAACAGCAGAACTCCTAGGTACCTATGGACAAGCCACAGAGGCTGCCACCACCTTGAAGACTCATGCAAGAAATCAAATATTCACATTTAATTGTGCTTTTTTGTTGTTGTTTTAGACATTTATGGCTATTACCAACTTTTCAAAGGGAGCAAACTTTTCTAGGAAAATCTTAGATGTACTTCCAACTGCAATCAAGTTGTCTGTGCTGAATGTTTTCCCTTGTCCCCCACTCCATACCCACACTTCCTCTTTCTCCATGGACGCATCAGTGGACCCTATTAACCTAAGGTTAATTTCATCAAGTTAGCTTCAGTAAGTCTAAAGTACCTCCAGGAGATCAAGGGAA
Source organism: Solenodon paradoxus (assembly GCA_004363575.1). Taxonomy (NCBI): domain Eukaryota; kingdom Metazoa; phylum Chordata; class Mammalia; order Eulipotyphla; family Solenodontidae; genus Solenodon; species Solenodon paradoxus. Next base: position 34,063 of record RJWH01003137.1, on the reverse strand, counting down.
GGAGTGAGAGTAAGGATAGCTTATTTCTTTGACTAGTTCTCTGCTAGCTTGTCAGGTATTTGTTGTGCCCCTGAATTGAAGGTCACAATTTCTGTCAGGAAGCCCACTCTGTATGACTACAATTTCCCTTTAAGTTCTATATGTGATCCCTTGGGCTCTAGTGATTCATAGCTCCAGAAAAATTTGTTGATTTCCTTAAACCCTGCCCACACCTCAGTAAGTAGGTAATTTATTAAACGCCCCTCAATTATCTGGTTTGAGAGAGCCATGTGCTTCTTGCTAGAACCCGGACAAGTAAATGGAGTCATATAAAATTAGAAAGTGGAGGCTAGAGCTAGGAATTTTAACATTATCTACAAAATATCAAATATTTGAGTAGATGTAGCCACTTTCAAAACTCAGCTTCAATGACCAGAAGAACACTCTTTCAGATGAGTCTGTGTTGTTTACCCAGATTCATTGCTATAATGAAAAGAGCATTTCTGTTCGAGAGATACAACAATTCTAATGGATCACTGATAATAGTTGTCTCTACAATAATGATTACTTTAGATTAAAAGCAAACATGTACAAGTGGGTATTTCACCAGAGTCTTAATTCCGTAGGAGATCTCAAGAGAGTTCTTTATCATATCACCTTGCTTAAGTGTCTTACTAGTTTGTGAGTATCTGGGTTACTGAATAGTTATAAGTAGGTATTGTTCCTACCAGATATTTGGTCATTGAGCAATAAACTTCTTGAAACATGTTTCTAGTAAAATGTGATATTTTTCTCTTCTGATTCTACTACTTTCTAATCATATCTCTCTTCTTTACTCCCAGGCATGTGGAACCTGGTAGAAGAAAAGAAAGCTGTTACAAATTCTTCCAAATCCTCTTTCTACTTCTGAACATGCAGCTTTTGAAAAATTCAAGAACCAAGATTTTGACACATATGCTTTCTGGTTACATCTGACAACTTGTCCTGAAAACATGGGTGACTTATGCCCAGCATTTTGGCTGAAGTGGGAGAGGCGCTTGAGTAAAATTTAATAAAGCTCAGAAGAAGCAAATGCATAGGATAAGGTTCCAACACTTTTTCTTGTTACAGAAATTTCTGGAGTGTGGTCAAGATCACCTTATAAAGGTTGTAGATAGCACAGCCATCTGGACCCTTTAGAATGAGTAGTTCCTTGTCTTTATTTCTGAATTAGGAATCTTTAAAAAATATAAGACTGTTATTATTGATTTTATTCACAAAGAACAACGTGGGAGAGAACTAGAGAAGGCAGTCCATCTGGGACTCATCTGTGTGGAAAGATCCCATTTGTAACTGAGCATATTTGGTGAGTCATCTGAAACCCATTCGACAAGATAATGGAGATTGTACTTTTCTGAGCTAATATCACATTTTCATTTTTCTGATTTTGTATCTAAGTGACCATTCTAGAGATATTGGAGTAGAGTGGGCAGTTTGTAGAGTTTGCATGTTCACCTAAAGTAATGGAAAAGATTAAGAACTTGTTCCTATAGAAAACAATGAGCTAGTTCATGAAATCCTTTCGGATTTTATTGGAAATGGCGCGAGAAATATATATCACAAAATATACATCACAAATAGTATAGTATAGTATGGTATAGTATAGTACAGTATGCACAATCCATGTCTCTTCCATATATTCCCCTGTTTACCCAGACTTGATTATAAGCTCTCTGAAAGTTTTTACTTTGTGAACCATCTGATCTATCAAAAATGTTTTAATAATTCTGGGATGATTGGAAATACTTACCCATTTATACTAGCAAATTGACTGAGCACCAGGATATGTGTGGAAGAATGCATCTTTCCCATTATATTTCTTTGTGTAAGTACCTAAGCCAACTCTCTCTGACTGTACTTAAACCACGTCTAGAGATTGTGTCACTTAAATTCTCCAGAAAGCAAGCACTGGGTTAGCGATGCAGGAATGCAAACACTTTCTCAGGGTCAGTTGTGAAAAATAAAAAGAGGGATAAAGCAGGATTAGGCAGAGAAAGCCTTACAGCTCTATGCCCGTCTGACAAATTCTCAGCCAATCCAGTGGGGCACTCTAGAGCATTTCCTTTCAGATGAAGTCTGTGTTGGGGACAAATGGCCAGTCCTTTGGTAGTTATTGTCTGGGATATGTGTAGGAAGAGTGGAGTTTTTTTTCCCAAATGCTGAGATGAATCCTGAAAATTCCAATAGCTGCAGACTATCAGCTTACTGTATGCTTTGTAGCTAAATGGCAAGTTCTTGTTTGATGGGAGATTCCAAACAGTAAACCTCCATAGTTGCCACAATGATCCATTGAGTTTAGTGGCAAACATGTCTTAGCTCTTTTATTCTGTAAATATTCCTGTCATTTACCTTATTTCAGAAACACTGTATCCTGTAGTCATTGAGGGAAATGAATAAAATATGAAACTGTTGAGTTTTCAGATTAATAGCATGCAGTTCTTGTTTTGAAGACATAGGTAAGTCATTTTTGTAACAGGAATAACTACACACAGAGTAGGACTCTGTTGCAAAATAATGACAGTGTTGAGTCTTGAGAATCATGGAGAGTTCAGGATTTAGAATATATATAAAAGGAGAACTCCAAATATTGGGCAGGTGACCGGTCCAGAGGTGAAAACCCTCAAACAGTATCTCCCTTAGTCAATAGAAATACTTGGATTACAAAATGATGCCTGTCTTATAAACCTGACCTTTATAGAACTGGCTTGGGCTGCAGCAGCACTCAAGGATGATATAGACTCTCTCTTCTTATGTCAAGTATTTAAATCCACATTGGCATAAGAATTCCCTTGCTTATGGAATGTGGCTTTAATCTTTATCATCTGTCCCTTAGAGCTCTAGGACTGCACAGAGCAAATTCAACATAATAATTTGGCTTCTTGAAAGGCCATTTGTGAGGTGCCTTGGGAAGATTTTATTCTACTTATTTGGTTCCAGAATTACCAGCCTCTGTGGTACACATTTGGTGCAAAGGCAATTCCCCAACTTAGCAGAACAAGGGTTAGTGTTAAATTAGTATGGAAATTTGCATTGGCTCGTTCCTCATAGTCTTAACCTACTACAGAAAACTTTGGTCAATGCATAACAAATTTTTTATTTTACTTTTTTATTTTTTTAAATGTATTAAAAGACCATTGCATCACAATTATTATATAGGTTTAACGTATGCAACATTATAAATCGATATCCATATATATAATACATTACCACTAGCAATCAAATTCTACCCTTCACCACACAATTAATCCCTTTTACCTGATTTGCCCTTACACCTTCCCTCTGGTAACTCATTCCATTTAATGTATGAAGAGTTGGAGTGAATGTTACAATATAATGCACTAATACTACTAATGATCACTAGTAATTATTGAGCACTAATAAATTTCTAGGTAATGTGTTAAGAGCCTTAAGTAATTTTCTCATTTAATCTTTCAACTATCATATGTGGGAAGCAATCGTCACCCACATTTGCATATAATAAACCAGAAACACAGAGACTAAAATAACTTCTAATTTAGGTGGAGCTGTGATTCACATTCAGGAGATCTGACTTCAGAAACCATGCTGTTAACTACCCTGTGATACAAGTTATTTCCTAAGTTGTGTTTGTAGGAATTCTCATCCATATGAGGTGTGTCTCCTTTTCAGAAAATACAGAAAATAGCAAAGGGGAAAAAGAGAGAGTAGATAATTTAGATGAAAGTCATTAGATTTAGAAACTCAGTTCTGACTCTATTAGAGTGGAAAGATATTTGGGCATACGTAAGAACTGAATGGCAGTGAGAACCCGGTAACTAGTCAGAAAAAGATATGGTGGGAATACATTATGGTGCCAGTAAAGGATTTCCCATGGAAGTCTATACCTTAACCCATAAAGGCACTATTAAGGCATATTCTAGAAGTCAAATTCCTTTTACTCCTTACTTGGCTCTCCAGAGAATGTCATGCCAAAACATGGTCAGTAATGGGACAAGGATACCTGCAAGGTCCTAATACTAGGAGAATTCTGTGCATAAAACTGTGGCAGAATCCAGTCCCAGTCAATGTAAGAGTCAGGTCTAAGCGAGTTAAGAAAGGTAAGAAGGAGCAAGCAGATACTATAGGCTCAAATTGGTCAGCAGGTAAGATTCATAACCCAGAAAGTTAAAGTCCGTAAGAGCAACATCAGTATATAAGTTGAATGTTGGCCCTATATAGAAACTATTTAAGCTTTTCTCAGTTGTAGCCTACCTTTTGAATTAGACCCTCTGAAGCCAGCAGATGTGAATTATAATTAGAGGGTGAGATATGGAAAGATATATTAAGATTCTCTCATGAACAGATATGCTGGGATTCTCAATGCTTCTTATAGTTTATTCATGTTGTATACTTATCTGTTATAATTTTAGTCATGTTTATGTCAAAAGAGAAGCAAATACAGTACTTCTAAATTTTATATCAGGCAGCAAATCAGCCAGCAAATAAATGGCAAACTGGTCTTGTTTTTCTATAGATTAACCTTTCACAAGAAGGATAAAAGCATAATTTCGAGTTTGTCAAAATAGAGTTTAAATGGGTAAGTAATTAAATAACGGAATCAAAAAGAAAAATATGCCACCCCCATGTAATTTTGAGATAACAAAGGTTTTAATGTAGAAATTAGAGGCAAATGGATTTGTCAGAAATAAATTTTGTTTCAAAATGTAATTTAATATAAACAAATGAAAATCAGAATTGAGTGACTCAGAAAAAAATTTAGAAAAATGTACTGTTTGAACTGAGAGCAAACATTTAGAAGCCACTGGAGAAACACCCTTCCTCAACCTACAGTTTCCAGAAAATGAAGTCTAACCTCTCTTGCTGTCTGTCTTGAACCTGATTATCATAACTATTTTTTCTGAAGAACACAAGAATCAGACCAAGAACATGAATTTGTGTTTTTGGATCTAAATTATGCCAATTAACAGATTCCGATGATTTTACTGAAAATATCTTTCACCATCTCTTCCCTGTTCTTCCTTATTTTCCTTTCTCTAACCTCCTCTGTGTCAACCTTGAACTTTTTGACAATGAATCTTAATGTAGTTAAAAGTTTGTTTTAAATGGATTTTAGCTTCTTGCTAGTGATGCTTTTAAGAGACAGTTTTCATTTCAGATTTGTTTATTCAGGACATATTTTTGATAAAAGAGTGGATTGACAGTTGAAAAAAAGACTAATAATGTTCTATCCTCCTTTTCTCCATAAGAATTATTAGTATTGTTAGTATTTGTTAAACATTCTGTGCTTCTCTTACTAAGCCTGAACTTGCCCATTCCAGAGCCCTATTCATTTCCTTTACTACTGAACTTTGAGCACCTTGAGGAAAAATGTTGTATCTTATTTATTTCCACTTAATTAGTCCCTAAGACAATAGCAAATTCTGAACAAAGTATTTTGAGTGAATACTATCATATTCTTATTCCATCAATATATTTCTGTCTTTCAAATGGTCAACCAAAGAGCATCCATTATTAAATTAAATAATAAAATATTAATTTTTTATGATTGTGCTAAAGACTTCGCTCACATGAAACTCACATGCAATAAGGGAAGTCAAATGAGCAGTCTATTGCAGTGTGTTAAGGTAACTGTTATAGTGACCAGAGAATACATGGGAACTGAACCTAACTAGACAAACAGTGTCAGAAAGCATAGGTAATACTTTGAGTCCTGAATGAGTATAATTCATTTAGTCAGGTGAAACAAGAGAGAGATGAGCAGGGAAAGTAGCATGAATAAGTGCAAAAGCAAAAGGAAGTACAAAAGCAAAAGGAAGCACAAAAGTTGCAGGAAATGACATGTTATTCAAGATGATTGGTGGGTAGAACATGGAATGGCGAGATGAGGCTAGAAAGGTAGTCAGGGGTCAGGTAATGCGGCACATTATATGACAGTTTGAGGGAATCAAATTTTGTTTTGTGTACAATGGTAAGTCACATAAATTTGCATTATAGAGGTGGCATAATAGAAATAGACTAGAAAAAGCTGAACTGATTATAGAAAACTGGGTAGGAGACTATTGTAGTAATTCAGTTGAAAAATGATGGCTTGAATGAAAGTGGTGGCAATTAATATAGAAATGAAGAAATACTTAGTTCTTCAGCCAACAACAGCAGAATACACATTCTTCTCAAACTCACATGAAATATTTACCAAGATAGATCAACCATATTCTGGGTCATAAAACACAATAAATTTCAAAGAATAAAAATCATAGTGTATGATCTCAGACTACAATGGGATTACACTAGAAATCAATAATAGATAACTGGGAAATATCAAAATAAATGAAGATTAAACAACATACTTATAAGTAACATGAATCATGAAGAAATCTCAAGAGAATTTAAAAATATTTCTAAATAAATGAAAATGCAACTTTTCAGAATGTTTGGGAAGGAGCAAAAGCAGTACTTAGAGGTACATTTATGTTAGCGAATGTATATTTTAGAAAGGAAAAAATCTAAAATCGGTAGGTTTCTATCTAAGGCAACTAAGGCAACTAGAATGTATATTTTAGAAAGGAAAAAATCTAAAATCAGTAGGTTTCTATCTAAGGCAACTAGAAAAATATGAAAAATGAAATCCAAAGTCATCAGAAAAAGAGGAATAATAAAAACTAGAGAAAAATTGATGAAATTGAAAATAATGAATCAACAAAGAAAATCAATGAAATAAAAAATCTGGATATTGACAGGATACTGAAAAGTCTGAAAAAAGATGAAGAAGGGTGAGAGAGAGAAAGAATCATGGATCACTCTTAAATGATGATGCCAGTAACTAAGGCAGTAAATGCAGAAGGAGAAATAGATGCAGCAGGGGAAAGAGGAGTGCAGTCTGAAGAATATGAGTTTGAAGAAGTTGTAGTATATCAAAATCAAGCATGTACCCATTAGAAAGTTAGATAAGAGAAGTAGCTCAGAAAGGAAACATTTTGTATATGCATTTGCACATCGTCAACATAGTTGATACTTGAAATTGTGATAGATGATGCCAGCCAGGGAGGTAAGGGAGAAGAAGAGAGCCTAGGATGGCATCCTAATGAAGACCAATTTTTAAGGAAAAGAAAGAAGAGAGCCTCTGAAGGAGACAGGTGGAGTCAAAAGAAAGGATGTACGCTATTAAAACTCAAGACTATAAGGTTTCTAGAATGGACACATGTTCCCAGATCTCTTATACCTTTATGTGCTTCCTTGCCACTTTGAATTTAGCCATTGGAGCTTTCCTTTGCTTTCTTGAAAGGTCTGCTAAACATTTGTAAGGAAAATTATTGTGATTTATTCAGCAACTTGGTCCATGCAACAAGAAAGTATTTCAGATTGCCTAATCCACCATCCTGTTGGGAATATTCCACCATATTGCTTTAAAAATTAAAAGCAGTTGGTTGTCACCAGATAAACGACATTTATGGAAAACCTACTGTTAATCCTTTCCTCTATGATCAAGAGCAAAGTAAGGATGTCTGCATTCACCATTTATTCAACATTAAATTGGACATTCTAGCCAGAGTAATCAAGAAGGAGGAGAAAGAGATGCAAATCAACAGAAGGAAACTCAGAAATAGAAAATGGAGGAGGAGATGGAAGAAGGAGGAGGTGAGAAAGGAGGAAAGAAGGAAGGAGGGCAAAAAAGTATTCATATCAGACAGAATCAAAATTGTCTTTCTTTACAGGTTTTATGTTCACTCATGTAGAAAATCCTATCTCATAAAAAGGCAATAGAAAGTACTAGAAGTATTATGTTTGATAAGATTTCAGAAAACGAGATCAATATACAAAAAAAAACTAAATTTTTATGTACTTAGTAATGAACAATTGGAAATAGAATTCATATTAAAAGCATTTCTAGTTACGATGACATCAAAAATATGAAATGCTTAGGGATATAAATCATAAATGGCTGTGCGATGAAAACTACAAAAAAAGAAACTACTGAGACAAATGAAAGAAGATCTAAACAAATGGAAAAATGTATCATGTTCACGGACTGAAAATTTCAATATTGTTCAGATGTCAGATCTCCGCAAATTGATCTATATCTTCAATGCAATTCTAATCAAAACCCAAGAAAGTAATTTTATAGAAATCACCAAGCTGATTCTAAAATTCTTATAGGAATGGAAATGATCTGAAACAACCAAATTAAGTTTCAAAAGGAACAAAGTTGGAAGACTTACCCTAGCTAATTTCAAGACTTAATATAAAGCTGTTGTAATCAAGGCAGTGTGACATGGACCTAAGATGAATGAATGGTACTATAATAATTGGCCATATGCAAAACAAAGCAAAACTTTGATGCACACTTTATACCATATAAAAATAAATCCAAATGGTTCATAGGCATAAATGCAAAACCAAAAACTATAAAACTTCAAGAAAAGATATAGAAGAAAAAATCTTTGAGACTCTGGGTTAAGCAAAGATTTCTTTGCTAGGAGACAAAAGCACAGTCTATAAAAGAAAATTGTGATGAATTGAACTTCATCAATAAAAACTTCCTCTTTGAAAGTCACTGTTAAAGAGAATAAAAAGACAAACTACAGACTTAGAAAAAAAATCTGTAAATCATGTATCTGGTAATGGATTTGTACCCAGAATATAAAAGAACTTTACAATTCAATGAAAAAGAAACAACCAACCAAATAAAAAATGGACAAAAGATTTGAGTACGTACTTGACCAAAGACTACACAAATGGCAAGCAAATAAGCATGTGAAAAGATGCTCAGCATCTGACATCAGTCTTGGTGATGATTTTTTGGATCTGACTACAAAAGCAAAGACAACAAAAACAAATAAGTGGTACTACATCAAGGAAAAGAGCTGCTGCACAGCAAAGGAAAAGAACAAAATTACTCCTGGCGCCCCCTGGTGGAGTGGTGGTTAGACGCAGTACACATTCCAGGGACCCAGGTTGCCATCCAGGGTCAGGGGCAACAACCAAGATGAACAACTACCATGTAAAATAAGTAAAAACGCGTTTGCCTCCTCTCTCTTCCTTCCTACTCACCTTCATTTCTGCCTGTGCATTTAATTTAAAAAACAAAGAAGCAATCCACTGAATGGGAGAAAATATTTGCAAATCATATATCTAAGAAGGGTTTGGTATCCACAAAGTATATAAAGAACTCATACAACTCAATACTGAACAAAATAATGATAAAAATAAAACAACCAAATAACCCAAAGTAAAAATTGCCAAAGGACTTGAACAGGTATTAACAAGTATATAAATATATGTTCACCTTCACTAGTCTTTAGGAAGATGCAAAATTAAAACCACAATGAGATATTCCCTCACACCTGTGAGAACAGCCATGGTTGTGCCTTTTGCAACAACCTAGGTGGAACTGGAGGTGATTATGCTAAGCGAAATAACCCAGGAAAAAAAAAAGAGATCATTTCACTCATATGTAGAATATAAAGAAACAAACAGACAAAACAAAATGAAATCCACAGGATAAAAGACTGGTTATTAAGTGTGTGTGTGGGCGGAGGGATGAAAGAAAGGAATGGAAGAGTTAATATAGTGGAAGTGATGGCACTAGAACTCTGGTGGCAGGTGTGGTGGGAAATATATAGATTGAGGTACAAATTTGAAATCCTGAAAATCATGTAGCAGTATAAACAAAGTAACAAAAATAATTTAAATACAAGCGATTACAACTTCGTAGAGAAAGTGGAATCCCTGAGCAGTCCTATTAGTGGGATTTTAAATTGGTACAGCCACTATGAAAAACAATAATGAGATTCCTCAAAAAATATTTAAATGGATGTACCCTGATGGCTCGGGCACTAAGATGGCAACTGTGCCATAGGCCACATAAAGCCCAGGGACTAGGGTTTGTGACCTGGGACCAGGGAGGCACAACCAAAAGTGATCAAATAAATAAAGGATGCCTCTTCCTCGTCTTCCTTTTTTTCTTTCCTTCCTTCCTTCCTTCTTACCTTCTTTCCTCTTAAAAATAATTTTAAATGGAGCTGTCATATGATCTAGCAATTCACTCTTGGGTATATAACCAAAGAAATGAAGACAAGCTTTCAAAAACATATCTTCATTACTGTTTATTTCGACATTATTTATAACACCCAAGATATGGAAATAATTTATGTAGCCATCAGTGGATGGATAGATAAAGATCAGGTTTACATATACAATGAAATCTTATTCAGCCACGAGAAGGAAGGAAATCCTGCCATTTGTGACAACATGAATAGACTTAAGGACATTATGCTAAGTGAAATAAGTCAGAGAAAGACAAATATTCTTGAACTGCTCTTTCATTAAACAATGGTGACAAAAAGGCCTTGTATCTTTTGTTCTAACCAAAAGGAATACCATGTGTTACTTCAAGATAACACATTTTAATGTCAACACTAGTGACAGAAAATGGTTGTATGTATACTACACTAACTTCCTTTTAACAGGTCTTCAACAAACATCTACTAAGGAGAAAGCACAGTGCTGAGTTTCTTTACAAAAGACAAGTAAAAGCCTTTAAGGTCCCAACCTGTAAATGTGATTTATTTGCAAATAGAATATTTTAAAGTGTAATTAAGATGAGGACATACTGGATTAGGGTGGGCCCTTAGTCCAATATGACTGGTGATCTACCAGTCAAGGAATGCTAAGAACTGAAGGCAACTGCCAGAAGGTAGAGTAAAAGCATGAAACCTATTGTCACTCAGAGCCTCCAGAAGGAACCAACGTTAATTAAACCTTGATTTAAGTTTTCTGGCCTCCAGAACTCTGAGAGAATCATTTATGTTGTTTTAAGCCATCCGGATTGTGATAATTTATTATGGCAGTCCTAGAAAATTAACACATCCCTCCTCCAGGAGGTCTTCGTGTGTCAGGTCCTTGAGAATTCTAGTCTTTTCCTCAGTCCAGAGTTTATGATCCTGTTCAGTTTACCTGTAGCAGTATTAAGTCAGTGAATTAACACTGGTCTTACTGTGGATAAAATTTGCTATTTTCCTCATTTCTCTAAACCACTGGTTCTCAAACTTTAGTGTGCTTCAGAATCATGTTTCATTTATGAAACCCTAATGGCTAGATTGTACTTTCAGAATTTGAGATTCAGGAGCTCTGGAGTGGCGTCTGAGAATTTGAATCTCTAACAGTTTCCCAGGTGATGTTCCTGCTGGTCCAGACAAGCAAGCTCATCCATTGATTTCTTTCAAAAATACAGTAGAGGTTAGGCCACCATTTCTGTTGCTACACAAATTGTTTCTAACTTTTTATTTATCTTTGGGGCTGTAATAAAAGAAAACTGGGCCTTATGTAAGTGCTGCACACTAACTGACTGTATCACTGAAGCTCTATGCACCCCATGTTTATTGCAGCATTATTTGCAATAGAATTGGAAACTATGTAAGTGCCCATCATCAGATGAATGGATAAAGATGTTTTATATATATCTATATATATATATATTTTTATATATATATAGATATATATAATGGAATACCCTATAGGCCTTGAAAAGGTGAAATCCTGTCATTGCAACAACATGGGTAAAACTAGAGGGGATTACGCTAAGCGAAATAAATCAGAAGGAGATAGATAAATTACCAGTAATCTCACTTATATAGGGAATATAAAGAAACAAAGCAAAAGAACAGACGAAACAAAAATTGACCCTTGGACATTGAAAATAGAAATGAGATTACCAGTGGGCAAGGGGGTGGTGGGCAGGAGCAAGTGGTGTTGGGTCCAACAGACAGAGGTGGAGGACACTTTGTTGGTGGGCATGGTGTTATCATATATTTGACAGATGATGAACCTGCACATATGGATTTGTATTATTTTGTAAATCAAAGCTGTTGCAATAAATATTTTTTAATTATAAAGAAAAATTTAAAAATAAGACAAAAAGGATTAGTAAGTAGCTGAAATGCTTTCAATGACAGTGAGGTAGGCCAACCAACATAGAAAAAATACAAAGATACATTTGAGTCAGTGTTATTTATGTAAAAAATACACCCTGCAGATTATTTGTCTCAAACAAAATAGAAAAGATACATCTGAGTCAGTGTTATATATTAAAAAAAAAAAAAAAACACCCTGCAGATTGTTTCAAAGAAGTTTTTTTAACCAAAACAATGTCAACTATATCTGTAAAAGGTTAAGAGTGGAGTCAGATAACAGTTAACATTTACGGATGATGAACTTCAAAACAAAACTTTTATTTTGGAATATCAAAAATGGAATATTTACAAAGAGAAAATTTATTTTTTCCCTCTGTCGTCTATTTCTTCCTATGCACTCCAACTCTCCCAACTGTAGGATGAAACAAGAGTCAATTAACAAGTGCACACTGTTAACATACATCACTGACTTTCTCAATATAAGAATCAATCCTGTGGACACTATTTTCCTCAGTAAGAAGAATACAAAATGTTTTTCTTCTCAGAACCCAGACCCTTGGATATCAGGGTGTGCATGCTTCCATTATTTGATCACATCAACCTCAGTACCCTCTTTTCCTCCACTATGAATGCTTTTTTTCTTTTTATTGAGAGGCTACTATGTGATTTAAATAAATCATTCCATGTAAAAGCCTGTTTTCTTTATACAAATAATAACAAATAATACACATTTCCGTATACTCTCAGACCTGTAATTGCCTTCTCTGTAAAATGAGGATGAGGCTGTTATCAGACAAAGGGGGAGAGAAAGAAAGATGCGGCTGGATGATAGAGAAAATACAAGCTAAAATTGTTTACCAATTCACTGGTAAACAGTAATTTTACTAGGATTAATATTTTTCTTTTGAATGTCATTTGCAACACAAAAAATAAAGTGAACTAATATTTATGTATTAATCATGAATTGCGATTATCCTTGAACTCCTTAACTTTTTACTATTTTGAATGGGGTCACTTTCTCAAAGGCACTGCTGTGTTGAGAGACTACATGTCTGTAGCCAAGTGATGAAGATGTACATGGCCTGGCTACTTTAGCAGCTTCTTCTGTGACCAATCTCTAAAAAGCAATTATTGTCTATTTTCAGTTCCGATAAATGTCCCATCTACAGAAGTCTTCTAGCTTCAAGACAAAGGACTGAAGGACATTTCAGAATATATTACATTCTATATTATCTAGTAGACAAGCACATTATTAACATTATACTGTTTTTTTCAAAACTAAATTTCAGCAATGTTTTATTTAGTTTACAGAAAATAAAAACACAAAGCAATCAGTAATAGGTATATATTAGTAATGGTTAGTTAATACTCAAGGCTATACACAAATACCTGTATTCTAAAGGGCTCCTCTCTGCTAGGTCTACATCTAATTCAGGTTTTTCTTCTGGTTCTTCATATTCATCCTCTTCCTCTTCCTCTTCCTCCACCTCACTTTCAGTTCTTTGGTCTCTTCATCAAAGTTGTTATATTTATATTTGAATGCTTCTTTGCTGAATATCACATACTTTGGGACTAGAAGTTGGCAAAAAAAAATCCCAATTTAAAATCAGTAACATCATCCAGTACTCTGCTCTCAGGAGATTCTAGAGGGAAAAATGTGTTTTAAAAATATAAAGCTAGGCATGTTCCTACTAGTTGAGACACTTCCATGTCCCTCACATTTCTGCTGCTTGATTGTTTTCACAGTGACATTCTTTCCAGCAGATCTCGTTCCCCGTGCTGCTGATTATTTCAGGAGACAGGATCAAAATCTGATTCTGGTAGCATCTGTTATGTATTTTTTGTCAGAACTTCATTGAAAACTATTTGTTTTAAAGACAATGTATATGGTGACGTTCACTGGTTTCTCACCTCTGAAAATGTGCCAGTGCAATTTCATAATTTTCTCCAATCATTGACAAGAATCTTTACAGTTTTAAAAGCCATCAACCAAAAGGGGATTATGCCATTTGTTTGTCCCTTTCCTTTAGGCTCTCTTACCATTTCCTCCAAAGCTCCCTCTGAACACCTACTTTCCACTGACATTCACCTTCTATGGCCTCATAAATTGCACTGATGACTTCATATCTCTTATAAAACAGAAGATAGTAAAATATTTTCCACAAGGCCACATAGGTCTTTATAGAATTGGGTGCATTCAGTCTTAAGGTTTTATTTTTTAAACATAGACCTTTGCTTAATCACCAAAGACAGATACTAAGAGAAGCTTGAAAGCTAGCCAACTGTACCAACAGAGGCTACAAGAGGCTGAAGATGTTGTATCTATTCGCTACTCCTTGGGAACACAGGTACAGACTCCCCAGGACATGGGTCAGCCAGCACGTCCACCCTTCCCAGGCCCTGAGTTTCCATGATTCCTCTGCCTTCTAGTATACAGCCCTCTCTGCAGGTTCCTCCAGCTCCCAGATTGAGGTACTCTCTGTCAAGATACTTGCCCTCAAAGACCTTGGCTCATGGACATGGTTCCCTCTCCTGGGTGTTTTGGTTCCAGAGCCTGGCCACCACACCGCCTGTTGTGGGGCAGCCTGTTAAGGGGCTGGACCAAGTCATGGTCTTTATAATAGATATGGTGTCGAAGGAATAGACTAGACAATGTAAGGTTTGGAACTGCGCCATGGTAACTCACAGATGCTCGAGAGGACTTCTGTGACTTTCTCATCATCTTCTTCATCTTCTTTGTCAGTATCACTCTCATTCTCTTTTTCGCTGCTGTATTCTTCTTCCTCCTCATTCTCTTCTCCCTCCTCTTCAGTCCCCTCCTCATCCTCCTCCAGAACATCCTCTTTCGCATCATCCTCCTCCTCGTCCATGCCCTCCTCATCTTCCACTGGCTGTATAGCCCAATTCTGCACGACTATAGGCTGGGCAGCCTCGTGCTCACCGTCCTCCCAAAATACTCGCACAACAGCCTCGAAATCCCTAGGGGCTACAGCCCTTGCCACTGCGGCTATCCTTTTTTCAGGCACTGCACCATCTCTGACATATCTGGGATCAAGGCTTTCCCCACCACTGGCTCTAGTCTGGTCACCTGTGGCTTGGCCTTTCTCTTTTACAGAAGACATGGCAGAATGGATGTGCCAAT
The DNA here is from genome assembly GCA_004363575.1 of Solenodon paradoxus. Lineage (NCBI taxonomy): Eukaryota > Metazoa > Chordata > Mammalia > Eulipotyphla > Solenodontidae > Solenodon > Solenodon paradoxus. Next base: position 19,015 of record RJWH01003137.1, on the reverse strand, counting down.
ACCTAAATGGTGGAGCAATCTAGAGGTTGTGGATGAAAGTGGCCAAGATGGTGGCCTCTGAAACAAATGATGCTGAAAAGAGGCCGTTGGCCGCAATGCCTTATGGGAGTAGGGGCGGGGTGGTAGCAGAGCGGATGATTGCAGAGGGGATAATAATCTGTGACAGGTGCCTATGCAAGTCCCACAATAGGAAGGGCAAGGTAACAGTCCAAGAAGCAGCCAGCCAAGATAGTGCCTGAGGTGGCAGTGTGCAAGGTAGGGAATAATCCAATGGGCAGCTAACAGAAGGAGGAGCTTGGGAGAGTC
>RJWH01003137.1:0-18609 GCA_004363575.1 Solenodon paradoxus | reverse complement strand
TTGGATATGAAGGTGTCCTGCAGCTCAAAAACTGTAGTTGTTTCCTGATTTCCATTTGAAGATGACTTGTGTCAATAGGGGACAGAGCCATATAAAAAATTTTGTAGTTCAGAATTCAACAATAGTATACCAGAAGACAGCACAGGATATGGGCATTTTAACAGTATTAAAACTACTTAGAAAAAAGCAATCAGAGCACACAATTTAAGAAGTGTTTGAAAACAAGAGCTGAAAGTGTTTAATGAACTTTACTGAATACACTTCAGGCCTCCAATGAATAAATAAAGATGAAGATATATTTCTTTTAAAAACTAGTCTAAACGTGATAGACATTAAAAGGCAGATATCCTAAAAGAATTTTTGAGGGATCCATCCAAGCATTTTTGTTGTTGCATTCAGCCTGATTTAGTCAAGATCTTAAGTGTACATAATTCTTAAAATCATAAAGAATTTAACAACTATTTTTAACTGACTCCATTTACAATTGTTACTTGGCATGAAAACACCAGAAGAATTCCTGATGAATCCTCTGGGTTCAGACGTACTACTCCCTGTCCTTATAATGTAAAAGTAACATATGTCTGCATGGTAATCAGGGTCAACTTGCCCCAATACTATATAACACCTTTCTTTGCCTACTGATCCATTGTCATGAGAAGATTGTGGTAGCTGTAACTGCAAGTTCAGTAGAACCTGATCTGTATCCCTTACTGGAAGTAGTTCTTCTTGAGACCTAGAACATTTGACATAGCAGACCCCCAAATTTTAGGGATAGGAACAAGAATTCTGCAAGTGATGAAATGATGGTGAAAGAAGCTGTTGTAGCCACTCTAAAAAGAAAGAAAGGATGGATGCCCCCACACTCACTTAAATTTTCCTTCACATGTCAAGGCTTAGTGCACCATATATACACATACACATAAGAAAATATAACAAGGCTGGTTATTTACATGTATGTTTTATTAGCTTCAAAGAACAAAGAAACATTACCACAGTGATCTGAAAATAGCTTGAGAGAGGGGAAAGGAGACTGATTTTAAGTTTTTATTTTGATTAGGATGGGGGTGGCAGGATATTGGTTCTGATGCACCAGTAAGGTTTGCATGATTCAGATGTCCTGCTGACTCTCAATAAAAGATTACCTGATATTTCTATTCAGCTTGCCCAGATGTGGGATAGAGAAGAAGAGAGAGAGTTAAGGACTGAAAGGTCTAAGCAGTCAGACATCAGAAAATAGAAGTAGATTCCTTTTTACAGGAACCAATCTAATATGCATTCCCGTTTTCCAAGATTCTTGTACAACATATTTTGGGACACAGCATCAAATACCAAATTTTTAATTCAGTTCATATACCAGATCCTGAAAGAAAGTGTGAAGAGTGTTTTACTTGACCTGATCTACCCCACCTGATTGGTGGAATTAATCCAAGCAGAAAGGAGATGTTAAACATATATACTCCTCTCCATGCCTGAACCTCCCCCATGAATTGATCCTAAGGTAAGGCTGTCATTCATTACAATCTAACAAGGAAGTGTGTACTGATCGTCTAGATCATGTGCCATGCTATTGGCTGTAATAGCTAAAGTTAAAGATAGGTTCCTTATCATTGTTGATAAGGCACAGACACTGTTTTTAAGCATATGGAAGCAGAAGCCAGTGTAACCCCAGATAGAAAAGCCTTCTTTACCTGTATCCCCAAAAGGATCCAAGGTTTAGTGTCACTTTCAATCATTATAGGAAATAATACATTAATTTAAAAATCACCCTTATCCCAATGGAGAGATATTTTGTGGCCCACTCACTAACACATACAATTGTATAACCCAAAGGGTCTTCTTATATTTGAGTTGGATCATCTTTATATTGGTTTGGTAAAGCCATGTGGGCAGTGTCTCTTAGTAGATGTCACTTTAATATCCTTACATGCCAGTTGTGCAATGTGGATTTGTATGAGTCATATGAAAACAAGATTGTACTGGTCAGAGTGTTTATCCATGTACAAGGGGGTTAAATTTGATAGCCATGGCCATGGGAGATTTTCTCTTCCCATAGCATGTGGATTGAATGACAAACTTCATAGTGATTCAGTCAGCCACTGCTATCACTTGACTCAACAGAACCATGAAGATATTTGCTAGGCTGTGGTGCTGTATACAGGGGATGTAAAGCACTTATTTCTCCCATATTCTAACACCTTCCACGGTATAAGGAGCTCCATTCTAGATACTGAGATTGTTGCTTCCTCCCAGGTACTGAAGTTGTTGCTTTCCTTCCATGGCCACATAATCTATTTGTTCTAATCCAGTAGTCAGTTCATCTTCCAGTGATCCAGTCATTCCCCACCTGTACCCAGACCTATCTGGAAGTGCTGGGAGTTAAACAGGCTATGGCACAATGGTAGAACGTGCAATGGTCCATGTTATACCCAATTGATGCCTAAGTGAGTCACCACAAGGGTAATTTAGGTTTCACAAATTCTACCAACAGATCATTTTCATAGTGATTTGTGATCTACAATGCCCAATTATTGAAGTCAGGTTATAGCAAAAGCCATGAGATGGGGTCAGTGAAGAAAAAAAGAATATTGGTTGAATGGTGGCAGTGCAAAATCACTGATACAGAGACAAGCTCTTGTCTCCCTGTTCTCTGACCCACTCTTTCCAAACATTCCTCAAGCAATCATTAGAAGGGGAATGAAACAACCCATAAAATGAACATTTAGTCTATGATGTCTGGTCCTTTGATGATTCTGTCAACATGATCTGTCCATAAATATTTTACAGTCAACACTTTAAAAGTCCACTCTATCTTTTGATGACATCAATTTAAGCACAGAAGGGGCATGTAATGCACATTGAATGTCATGCCAATCAATGCACAGTTGAGTCTTTCACCATTAATGGCTTGCATTGAAAGACTATAAGTGGATGAAATCCACCCAAGATGATGGACTCGTTGGACTCATCAGATCTTGAGATCACCTCTTCTCTACAGACACAGCAAAACAACATCCTGACATAAGCTACAGCCTTTGAAAAGGAACCAAAGATTGAGGGACCAGCATCTCCACAAAGACGTGATAGAAAACATCAGTAAGGAGAGGAAAAGTCAAGACACTGTTTTGCCAGGAATGCTACCCAAGCACTGTGGCCTAAGGTCAGGAGGGACACCAGTGCTACAGAGCCTCCTCCCAGGGACTGAGGGGTTTGCTCCCACATCCAGTGCCCCAGTACTTAAGAACTGCACCTGAGAGAAGAGCTTATACATTCTTGTGTGGAAAAAAGTGACTTTCTTTTAGGGAACAATCGGATTTTGGAGAATAGAGAATGTAGGACAGTGAGCAGGGAGAGTCAACAAATGAAGTGTGAACAGATCTAACTGAAGAATTTTCATATGTTGAACCAAAAACTTCAGCAGGAGGAGTAAGAAAGAGGGATATCCTTCCAGTGAACAAAGATGTTTGTGTGTGTCCTCCCCAGTCTCTCTCTTATATGTGTTCCACCAGCACTGACAGACACCATATTGGAGTCAGGGTCAGCAGTGGGGGATGCCATATTGGAATAGACCACTGGGTCAAAACACCCACCCCTTCACCAACAGCAGGCCATCAGACATTTTGTTCTTCTAGTTATAGTTCTAGATGCTGCTAGAACAGGTATTGCCTAGTGTAGTTTCAGCAACCCAGAGCCTGCAACCCTGTCACAGTCAGCTGAATGCTTTCCTGCAAAGCTCAGTTTGTGAAACTGTGGCAGCTCTCTCAAGGAGGATCTCAAAAAAACTCCACCAGTTGCAAAACAGCTACCATTCCCCTGTCTGGGGCTGCTGCTGAACTTACCTACCAGTCTGTAGCCTAAAACTCATAGACCTATACTCTGCTACCTAAAATCTTAATGCAAGCCCATTATATCAAGACAATCAAAGAAAACTGGTTAGCTTTGCCCATAGAAATAAACACAAAGTACAAAAAAAATAAAGAGACATAAATGTACTCCATATAACTGATCAAAACAAAACTCCACAGAAGAAAAATCATGCAATGGGATTATGTGAATGACCTGATGGTTCTCACTGAAATCAGGAAAACTATGGATGAACAAACTAAGAGCTACAACAAGGACAGACAAAATATGAGAAATTTCCAAGCAGAAATTATGGAGCCAAAGAATGCAATAGCTGAGTTAAAAATCAAAATGGAGGGACTCAAGAGTAGGTGAGAGGAAGCCTCCATTTGAATCAGTTAACTAGAATATAGGTCACCTAAGTAGACCAGAAAAAGAAAAAATGAATCAAAATAAATAGAGATAGCAGAAGAGACATATGGGATAACATTAAAAAGAACAACATTTTCATCATAGGGGTTCCCGAAGGAGAAGAGAGAGAGAAAGGGGCAGAGGTCTTAATAGAAGAAATAATAGCTGAGCAATTTCCTAACCCGAGGAAGGAAATAGAAATCCAGTTCCAGGAAACTCAGAGTTCCAGACAAAACAAACACAAACAGACACACAACAAGACATATCGTAATTAAAATGATTTCAAAAATAAAAGTAAAGAGAGAATTTTAAAAGCAATTAGAGAAAAAAAGAGTCACAAACATGGGAACTCCCATAAGATTATCTGTAGATTTATCAACAGAACTTTACAGACCAGAAGTGAAGGCATGATATATTCCATGTGCTGAAAGAAAAGGATTTCCAGCCAAGAATACGCTGCCCTAGCTGGTTTATCATTTAGAATCGAAGAGGCGATAAAGAGCTTTCCACACAAAGGTAAACGTATTCATTGTAACTAAACCAGCCTTGAAGGAAATAGTAAAAGGATTTCTATAAAATGAAGACAAACCCTACTTAAAAACAGCAAGACACCAAAAATATGAAACATGGGGAGACTAAAATGTGGACTGTTAGAATGAGCTTGGGGGTTACTTGGTCTCAATTTAAAATAAAAGCAAAACAATGAGATATTTGATATCTGTGAGAATGGATAGTATACAAAAGATTGGAAATAACAAGAGTTGTCAAGTATGCAGAGATAAGGGAACACTTATGCACTGTCGATGGGAGTATAAACTGATACAACCATAATGGAAAAGAGTATGGAGAGTCCTTAAAATTATAAAGAGTTTCTGCATATTTCATCCATGTGCCTTTCACACCCTTGCATTTTACCAGATGTGTATAATCTGCATTGTAATGGCTCAACTTGCTCACATGCGTATTCTGATTTTATTATTTGATTTTATGTTCTTAGGCTGTATTCTTTCTGCTCTAAACTCATAGATTATCTTCTTTTATATTTGCTTGGTTGTCATATTATAGACAATGGAGTTTAGAGGCAAAAAATTTTAAGTGAGGAAAGCAAGGACAAGATAGATGTAGGAAATCAGCAGAGATGAAAAGGCAGAAAGTTGTAAATATGTGTAATTTACTCATATAATTCAAGCTGTTGGAAAATATTTGATTTGTCATTAGAAAGAGATCTGAGCTATGGAAAAATAACTTTCATGTAGCAATGGAGACCAAGGCAGGAACTAGAGAAAGGATTGCACGGTGGGAAATGAGCATATGTATGCTAATTGCCAGTAGAAAAATTTGATTTTTGATTTTGACACGTCATAGCTCCCTTAGTAAATCAGAGAATAATGGCATTCAATGGGAATTTTCAGCTAATTGCCTGTGGGATCGCAGTATTTAAACATTGTAAATATGTTCAATGGTGGCTGACTTTCCTCCTTAGTTTAAAGTGGCAGTTTCCAAAATTGGGGTTATAAATCTGTATTAAAAAGATTAAAAGGGAATAGTCATTAATAATATGTTTTGCTTATTTATTCAAAAATTGTAGCTAGGCAATACTTACTAATGTATTCCATACATAGTAATACGTTAAGAAAAATAAGCATTTTGAAGAATGAGATGAAGTTAAATACGATAAAAGTTGTAATCATTTTCTCTTTGTAGTTCAATTTTTTAGTGTGTCTGGGCTTCATTGTCCATTTTCTTTATTTTAATGAAGGTACATTTCATCGCAACATTATATAGGTTTAAGATGTGCATTATCAGAAATCTACATCTGTTTATACCGCATTGAGCTTACCACCAACAGTCCAATTCTGTTCATCATATAATAGACCCCATTTTGCATTTAGATAGCATCAATATTGAGGCCTTGGCTAATATTTGTATGCACTAAAGACAATTTTCAGATCCCTTCCACTGAAAATACAAGCTGCATGCATCTTGCAAATTTAGTCTTAATCTGCCTCTGGCTAACTTCATCTCTGCAAGCTTAATCTATTAATATTTAAATAATTACCTTATCTCTTATGTACCTATATCTTACAATGACTGGTTTGTTTACCATGGAATTTGCTTGCCATCAAGGAAACTCTGAGACATGGGTCAAGTCTTAATTCATAGGCTTTGGAATTTGCAGATCTAAATATGAATTTAGTTCTGCTGCTTAGAAATTGTATGACCTGTAACAAGCGACTAAAGTGTTCTAAATATTATTTCCCAACTGTGTAAAATTTGATAACACTTATTCACAAGGATTGCTGGAAGAATTTATTAGGATAATATATAAATACAGCTAACATTATTGGTTACTATTAATAAATCCAGTATTATAGTATGATGCAATAACTACTTGATTTGTAATTACATTCATATTTCCTTATAAATATGCCAGATTGAGCAGAAAAGTGTACACTTTTCTATATATCTCCAGGGTCTAGCATCATGACTATCATTTAATTATTGCTAAATGTGTATTTATTGAATGAATAAATAATCCTCCTAGCAAACTAATTGTATAATTATTAACAAAATGCTCGAAGTACATAGAGATGTCAATACAGAGGCACTTTGCATTTGACATACTGCTCCTTTCACAGGTGTGCACTGCTTTCTCAGACTTTTTCCTAGTGCTGAATGATTCGCTTGTCCTCAGACACAGCCCACTAGTAATATTACTTGGTAAAATTTTACTGGATCACTCATACACAGCAAAATAAGCTTTGCTTATGCTTGGTCAAAAGACTAACAGCAGAACATCTATTATTCTACTAAGCTGGTAGTAGAAAACAAAAGCCATTATAAATATGTAAAGAAGTGATATCGCTTAAAATAAAGTATGCATGAAGTTATAAAAAAAGACTTTCTGTATAATTCTATTATCCCACTTCTGTGTATTTACCAACACACCCCCCCACACACAAAAACACTAATGTGAACAGGTATATGCACCTTAATGTTTATTGCAGTATTATTTGCAATAGCCAAAGTCTGGAAGCAACTTAAGTCCTCACTGACAAATGAGTAGCTAAAGATGAGGTGATATATTTATGTAATGGAATACTACTCAGTCATAAAAAAAGAAAAGAAAATCCTATCAATTGCAACACAATGGGTGGGCCTTGAGGGAATTATACTTAGGGAAATAAATCAGAAGGACAAATTAAAACATCACATTATTTTACTAATGTGTGGTATACAGAGAAACCAAACAAATGCACCAAATCAAACAAAAACAGACTTTTAGTCTATCTGATCTAACAAGTGGTTACCAGAGGGGATGGTGTTCAGAAGCAAAAAAGTTGGGCAAAAGGGGTCAATTATATGGTTAAGGATAGATTTGGACTGTTGGTGGTGAAGGTAATATATACAGACGTTGTTTTTTTAAAGGGAAGGTGTAGGGAGGAATAAAGGAGACTAGGCAGGCAGACAGGAAGAGAAAGGGGGAAGCACTTTCTTTTATTTACTTGTTATCTTGGTTGTTCCTCCCTAAACCCGAGACCTTGGGATATATGTGGAATGTGCCCAGGGTGTTCTAGACTGTTAGGCCACCAGGGTGTGTCATAGATTTTGATTTTTGACTTAAGTTGAGGTACACCTTAAGCCTATATAATATTGAAATGCAATGTTCTTTCAATATTTTAATTAAAAAAGAGAAAAGGTTATGACACAGATACACGCAGAAGGAATAGTTGTGAAGACAGAGAAGATGGTCATCTACAAGCCAAAGAAGTGTGATTCAGAAGAAACTAATCTTGATGACACCTTTGTCTAAGATTTGTAGAACTCTAGAACTGTGTGAAAAAAGAAATTACTATTGTTTAAGTCAAAATAAGAAAAATTTTAAGTGACCAAAATCATGACAGAAGTTATATTTAAGTGTTACTATGGTGTAGCCAAGATCTGCTACTCAGTGGCTGTTAGAAATAAAAAGTAGCCACAAGGCGTACCCTGGTGGAGTAGTGGTTAAGTCAGCCCCCTCTGACTGGCACAGTCCACATACATCTCAAGGACCCGGGTTCCCATCCTGGGTCCGGGGGGAACAACTAATGGGAACAATTAAATTAAATAAAGAGTTTCTTCCTCCTCTCTTCCTGCCTGTCTGCCTCTGCTCATCTTCATTCCTGCCTGCACCTTGCCTTAGAAGAAAAAGTAGCTATGAGATGGCAACAGAGGATAGAAGTCATCTCTACCAGTAACCCACAGTGCTCAAAGTCATGTCATCTTTTCACAGGTAACACAGATGAGGATATTTTGAGTCGATTGGATTCTGGGGCAGGATTGCTCTCCCAGTCTGATAAAGAATCCAGGAATTACTAGCCACCAGGACTGTGCAGACACAATTGATCATGCTGTTTGATCTTCAGAGTATATATATTTTCCATGGGCATTCACATGGATTATTATGTAAATATTTCATCTGCCTGTAACTATGGCTTTATAGAACTCTTGGATCTACAGCAACATATCATTAATATACCCATCATAATTCCTGAACTCAGGTACATAGAGTGTTAGCCATAGCCCAAGAGCCAGTGAAAATGTAGCACATTTGCTGCTTAGAACTGTCTAGGTCAAGGATGGCAAATTTCAATTTGGCTCATGGTGATGACACTCGCTGAAGTGGGTCTTTGAGGGTTTTTGTTGAGATTGAATGACTACTGATGCCCAATGCTACCATTAGCTTTTATTTTGACCAATGTATCAGTAAGTCAGGGCCAAGCATCCTCAGACACTTCTTGCAAGTGTGGTTACCAGGTAACTAAAGCCTTCTCTTCTGATTGAACAGAGATGATGACAAAGCACCAAAAGGAGTGACTGCAACCTGGTCATATAAAGAGGACATAGCTATAGAACCAGAATGTTTCTTAAATGCATTTCTATTTAATAAAAGAAAGTTGGGTGTGCGCTGGTGGCCCCAAATAAGTCTGCCATGTCTGGCCTGCCCATACATCTGGGGCTGGAGAGAACAACAAAGATGAACAACTAAATAAAATAAATAAAATGCTTCTTGCTCCTCTCTCTTCCTGCCTGCCTGACTGTCCACTTTCATTTCTGCATAAACCCTCCCTTTAAAAGAGAGAGAGAGAGAGAGAGAGAGAGAGAGAGAGAGAGAGAGAGAGAGAAAGAGAGAGAGAGAGAATATCATGTGGTTTTTAGTGACCGCTGTTGTTGTCAGAGTTGTATCTTCTTCTGGAACAGAAATCATGAGTCTTCTTTTTCCATATTGAGTAGGACAGCAGGAAGCCACCATTACATCTTTTGGGCAGCTTACTGCAATCAGATACCTTGTCACTCATTATCTATCCATTAACTCATTTTCTGTTCAAGAGAAAACACATTGCTTCCTACCTCCCAGAATGTTTCCTCATATCACTGAACTTGGTCAATAGGTCCCCTGTTTTTCCTTTTCCAAAAAGCCATTGTCTGTATTGGCACATTGCTTGCTAGGCCAATTCTGTAGGAACCCGGCTTCTCATAAGATGACAAAGAATAACTAGATTCAAAAAGAAAGCACACTGGCTTGTCACACTCCACCGGTGTCAGGAGAAGACAAGAACATTCAACACATCACATCAGAGAAAGAAAAAACAAAACTTTGTTAGAGCACAGCAAACTGGAGGATATGCCAGTCTGGTGGCACCAGTTCCATTGTCCTCCAGTTCCCCTGTGTGACATTGTGGAAGATGGTATGTACAAACATTAGATTGCACCACAGTTGAAAAACCAGGGCCCAGATTGTAGTGCTTTTCCAGAGCAAGCAGTTAAGTGACCTAGTCGCCGTCGTCTAGGGACTGAGTATTTGTAATTATGCTGAGAAATTTGCAAATTAACATATAGTGATGCGAAATAATATAGAAAACCCCTCTGTAACCTTCACCGGTTTCCCTCAAAGGTCAATAGCTGAACAACTTGAGTATCACAACCAGGAAGTTGACATTGATGCAAACTATTGAATTATTCAAAATTCAACAGCTTTACAGGTACTCATTTGTGTTTGTGTGCATTTAGTTCAATGCCATTTAAAGGCATGTGTATATTCTATCTATCCATGTCTATCTACCTCTGCATACATACATACATATTTCTCTTGTGCCAAAAAAAGGCAGTTCACATTATTTTTTTCTGGTAAGATTGAATGGGGGAGAATAGGAGAAAGTATCCTAGTAGGGAATTTCAGAAAGAAAAATACTCCTCATTTCTAATATGTCATTTCAAGAATGTCTTGTAAATGGAACTCTGTATGCAGTCTGTAACGTTTTAGGAATGATTTTTTTCACTCACCATAAATCTCTGGAGATCTATGCTGGTTGTCGCATGTATCAGTGATTTGTTCTTATTTACTACTGAAAAGTACCACAGTGTACTGAGCCATCCAGCTACTGCGGGAGGTATCTTATGTCTACGAAATGTCTTTCCAGTTCAGTTTTATTACAGATAAAGTTTTAATGAAATTTGATGTACAAGTTTTTTATGTGTGAACTTAAAATTCCATTTATCGGGGGTAAATTGTAGTTACTGTATTATATGGCAGTTGCATCTTTAGTTTTATAAGACACCGTCAGACTGTATCTGACAGAATACCCGTGTCATTTTATATTCCCACTGTCAATATCTAAGTGTTGGAGTTTCTCTGCATTATCACCAGCATTTCATGTGGTCACTATTTTTTAATTTTAGCTATGCTAAGATAAGTAGTGATAGCTTGTTGTGGTTTTATGTGCATTTCCCTAATGGCCAATGGTGTTCAACATCTTTCCATATGCTAATTGGCCATCTGTATCTATTGGGTACAAGGTCTTTTCATGTCCATTGCCTATTTTCTAATTGTATTTTTGTGTATTTGCCATTGAATTTTAAGAGTTCTTGTAAGAGCCTGGTGACTTACCAGATAAGGTCACAAGAATTAGTCCACATGTATCCTAAGGACCCAGGTTCACGTCCTGGGGCTGGGGGAATAACCAAATGAACAACTAAATAAAATAAAGTTCTTCCTCCTCTCTCTTCCTTCCTGCTTACCTAATGGTCTTCATTCCTGCTGCACCTTTCCTGTAAATAAATAGACAAACAAGCATATGAGTTCGTTATAGTTTCTATACTAATATTTTATTGAATATGAGGTTTCAAATATTTTGTCCCTGTCTACAGCTTATATTTCACCCTCTTACCTGGATCTTTTGCATAGCAGTGGTTTTAAATTTGATGAGATCTACTAATCACTTTTTTATTGAAGGAAAATGTTTGCTAACACTACATAGGTTTCAGGTGTCTATCATTATAAATCAACATTGCTATATAATACATTACATTCACCACTAGCAGTCCAATTCCATCCTTCACCACATAATTGACCCCTTTCACTCAATTATTTCACCGTTTCCCCTCCCCTTATGGAAACCAAGATGAACACCACAAGATTAATTTTTCCTTTGTTTCTTATGTGTAGTTAAGACCTTTGTGCCAAGGTCTATAGCCTAAAGTTTTTCTCCTTTGTTAAAAAATGTATAGTTTCGCACTTTGCATTTGAGTCTATAATCCATTTCAAGTTAATTTGTGTATAACATATGAATTTTAACTCAACATATTATTGGTTTGATTTTGGTTTTGCTTACATATGTCCAATTACTCCAGCATTATTCATGGTAAAGATAACATTTCATTGACATATTTTTTCAATTTTGTCAGGAATCCTTTGGGCATATTTGTGTGAGTCTATTTCTGGATTTTCTATTCTAGTCCATCCATCTCTGTCCCTGTCTCTGTCCCTGTCTCTGTCTGTGTCTCTGTCTCTCTCTCTCAATATCACACTATGATTGCTGCAGCTTTCTAGTAATCCTTAATATTACTGCTCAAATTATTCTACCACTGATCATTGACAACTCTCTGGCTCCTCTGTCCTTCTGACATACCCCATAGGTTTGTTTTGGACACTTCCTTATTTTTTTTTCCATACCAGATATTTCAGGGTTCATTTTTGCATTCAATTTTTCTGCAATTTCTCCAAAGATATTTCATTTCTTTTATTAGAGGGTGACATTAGAAATGAAGATATGGGTGCTAGCTGTGCACATTATTACTGAATTCTTATTGTTTCTAGACCTTCTCAAAGGTCAGAGTTTGGAAATACATGTGTATATACTAACAGGTACATGCATATATATCTGTATTTATTTCTACATTTATCCATCTCTATATTTAGCTAGACATGAGTTCATACTGATTCTTCTAATTCTGATGCACAAATTTTTAATTCTAGTCTTAACCTCTTGAATCTATGAATCAGTTGTAGGAATTGATATCCTAAAAATATTGAGTTTTCCAAATCAGAAAAACAGACTATCTTTCCTTACATATGTCTCCTTTTCTTTCATCAGTAATTTTTAGTTTCCCACATATAGATCTTATATATCTCTTGCAAAAGATATATATATATATATATATATATATATAAAGTAATATATGTGGGTTTTTTAATGGGAGTGCTTCTGTAAATGATTGCTTTTCAAATGTCATGATCCAGTTGTCCATTGCTGGTGAATAGGAAAGCAGTGGACTTTTGTATATTGACTTTGTATCCAGTAACCGCTGCTTTACATGATTAGTTTCAGGAGTCCATTATTTTTTAAAGTAAAGGTGTAGACAGGAATGAAGGAGAGGCAGAGACAGGCATGAAGAAAGAGAAAAGGGAGAAAAATTTTGTTTAGTATTTAATCTTGGTTGTGACTTGACCCTGGCTGCAATCTGGGTCCTAGGGATGTTTGTGGACTATAGTGCAGCAGAATCATCTGCTGGACCACTGGGGTGCACTTGACAAGTCCTTTTGTAGATTTTTTTTCTAAATGAAAGGTGAAGACAAGAATGAAGGCGAGCAAGCAGGCAGAAAGGAAGAAAGCAGAGGAAAAAGCATTTATTCAACTTGGTTGTTCCTCCCTCCCAGCCCAACAACTCAAACACAGTCCCCAGGATGCATGTGGCCTCCAAATGACAAGGCCAATTTAGTTGCTAGGCAACAGGGGCTCCAGAGAAGAAGGTAATTATAATAATTTTTTAAAAAGAAGGAATGAGGGAAGAAGAGAAAGCACGATTATTTATTCAGTTGCTTGTTTATTTAAAACAAGTTGTAGACAGAAATAAAGGTTAGCAGGTGCTTAGGTAAGCAGGAAGACAGGAGAAAGAAGCATGTATCTGTTTCATTTAGTTATCCACCTTTGTTTGCCCCAGTCCTTAAACCAGGGTCTTTGGGTCTCAATGGCTGGAGACCAAAGACTTAACTGCTAAGCCACCAAATTGCACCTGTTTATTTATTTTAGTTTTTTCACCCCCTCCTGGGTCTCGAATCCAGGACCTAGTGCTTTACAAGGTCTACACCCCAACTTCTGGCTTAGCACCTGAGCCACAAGGAACCTCTCCTCCCCCTCTCCTGATCCCCTTATCTTGTTGATTGTTATCTATCAATATCTGCGTTGAAATTGAAAGGTAAGTTACTCAATCATATTGGCACAAATATAAAATGAACAATGTACTCAATAATATATGTTTAGCATATATTAAATGGTGTCTTCAGAGGGATATAAAGAGTGATTAGTCAGGATATTTTTTATTTGTAAAGGAATGTTGCAGTTCAGAATGAAGGCAAACAGCCAGGAGGACAGAGGAGGAAGAAGCATTTTATTCATTATTAAATGGTTAGTCTTGGTTGTTCCTACATGTTCCCATCCCAAATCCATGTACTTGGGGTGTATGTGGACTATGCCTCTGTGGACTTAGCAGCTAGGTACCAGGGGACACTATAGAGGAATAAGGGATAAGAGGAAGAAGCATTGAAGGAAAAAAGGAAAGGAAGGAAAGAAAGGAAGGAAGGGGAGGAGAAAGCTTATTTATTTATTTAAGGAAGGTTAAAGGCAGAAATGAAAGTGAGGCAGGTAGGCATGCAGGAAGATTAAGGAAGAAGCATTTATTTATTTTTATTTAGTTGTTCATCTTGGTTTTATCCCCACCCCCAGGTCATTGGGCTTCGTTAGCTGGAGGCCACATACTTAGTCGCAAAGTCATCAGAACAAGCCTGTTTATTATTTTTGGTTGTTCACCTGAAACCTGATCATAAGCCTAGGTCCTGGACTTTACAGGGTTTACATCCCATCCACTGGCTTAGCACCTGGGCCACCAGAGAATTCTCCTCATCCCCATGCCCCCCCAACGATGAAATTTATCTATCGGAAAAGTATAATTTTTAATTTCTCATTGACACAAAATATAAAATAATATACACAATAATATATGTTTAGCACATTTGTAAAATTCCATCTTTGGAGGGGTATAAAGAGTGAGGAGACAGGACAATTTTTTAAAGAGAAGATGCAATCAGAAATGATGGTGAGCAGGACTGATGTGCAGGAAGAGAGATGATGAAGAAGCATTATATTTATTTTATTTAGTTGTTTATCTTGGTTTTCCCCCGGTCCCCAGTGGCCAACCAGGGTCCTTGGGACATTATATGCCACAGCGGCCTTAGCTCTTAGGCCACCAGGTGGCGCCATAGAGGGAAGAAGGGTGAAGAGGAAGCGGTCTTTTTTTTTTTTTTAAAGGAAGCTATCCAAGAAGGAACAGAAGTAGGAGACATCACTTTTACTTATTTATTATTTTTGATAATTTAAATTGCTTGTTAGCTTTTATTTTAATACAAACATGAGAAAAATCACGTAAGTTTTAGTATTCTTTCCAAAGAAAAACTGCAACCAATGCTTCAAGCTTTGAACTCCATCAACAATGTTCTCTGAGGTGGTAGATTGTAATATTTTATATGCCATTATTCATGATTTATATAACTGTTATTTATGAGTGATGTAACTGCAGCACTCAATACAATTCAAATCTTGCTATTGAGAGAAAAAATATTCCTGGCCCAGAAATGTTTTGTTGACAGACAAGATTCCTGGGACTGCATTTTAATTTTATACTTAGAATACTAATCATATTTCAAGTTTAGATGACATTGATACCCATCTCCTAAAAGACTGATCACTGTTCTTTAAAGCGGAAGGTAATGGTTCCTATGGTTTATATATTTCCTCTTAAATATCAGCACTTAGGACACCTAGAGGCAAGCTATTAACTTGTAATAACATGTAAGATAGAAAAGTTCTTTCATATCACCTTCTTGCATATCATTATGAGAGTTCAATTACTTTTCATTTATTACATGTGACTTGACACTGTTCTTCACAATCTCCGTTTGCAAAATCTAGAAAAGGGAAACTGAGGTGATCCAAGCAGATTAATAGCACAACCCTGAAATGAACTATTTTAAGAAGAGGGTATGTCTATGAAGATTCAGGGTATCCCCAAAGGCTTACTACAACCTTAAGTTTTGATACTTATAGGAGTATAAATGTTACAAACTTTCAAAACATCACTTGAATGTTTAATAATATTTATTTAAGCTTTTTTGTAAAATTTAAATACTAAGGGTTTTATTTTCATCTTTTTATTTCAGCCACTGTTTACCATCTTCAAGAGAGTCTGAAATAAGAAATTAAAATTAAAAGCTTAATTTTTTAAAGGAAGGGTGCAGGCAGGAATGAAGGTGAGTAGGCAGGCAGGCAGGGAGAGGACTTTATTCTTATTTAGTTATTCATACTGATTGTTTTCCCCCAAACCCAGACTTGAACTCAGGGGAATGTATCTTGGACTCTTTCATAGGTGACTGACCTAACTGCTACTCCACCAGGCTGCAACAAAAAGGCTTAATATTTATAAAAAGTATACATAAAGCTTAAAATTGAACTTATTTTAAAGGTACAAGTGCAGGCAGGAATGAAGGTGAGCAGGCAGTCAGGCAGAGAGGAGGAAGAAGTATGTTAATTTAGTTATTCATCTTGGTTGCACACCCCCACCCCCAAGCCCTGGGTTGCAAACCCAGGTCCTTGGTGTGTTTGGGGACTGCACTGGCTGGAGAAGTAAGCCTACTTAGACTTAGAAATTGTGTTTCATAAGTTTGTAGCATTAACACTTCTGCAGCCATGCTCTGGAGGACCCTAGAGCACTATTATTAAAGCTTAAAGCTGCACCAAGATTTTGGGGACACATATTTCACTACCTGTTCATTAACACCATGTTGGTTGGAACTATGGAGATATTTTTAATAGGGTCTTAGTTTTAAAGAAAGCTTAGGAGGCTTGGTTTATTTCTAACCAATAGTAAGTTTAAAAATAGTATTTTAAATTCAAATTTTAGTTTATTTGCTATCACCCTCTTTACTGCAACCACAATTCTAATTCATGCTCTCCTGTTTTATTCCCTATTTAACTATTTGAAATCATTGATTCATATTCTAAATCTCTTGTATGCTTGCAATTCCTTTCTCTTTGGTCTACTTGTATTCAGTGTGCTTTTTCTGTCTGTCACAATAATGAACTCTTCAAAGATGTCACTTAATGTCCCTAAAAAAGAGGGAAATCATCAGAAAATGTGTACTATTTTAGTTCTCAAGAAATGGGTGGACCCAACAGAAACAGAATATCACTGGATTCTTTCTCTGTTTATGATCCCAAACAGGCTAATAAAATAGTGCTTGCAAAATATTTGAATGACAAGTGTTATTCAGTAACTTTGTGGTTTAAATGATTATCAATAATGAGTAACAGCTTCAATGATATTATAGGGTAGAATAACCCTTCAATACTTAACAGTGCTACAATCTGCTCGTAAGTGGCTTTATGGGTTGTTAATAGTCCCATGTTCTGATGGTAACACTGCATTAATTCTAAAGGCATATGCAGCAATACTGGGAGGGCAAGAAAATTGGAAAAACATAAAAATTATATAGTTGGTGTCTTTAAGGTCTAGAATTTTTAACTATTAATTTAAAAACTTCACATAGGTCATATCTGTGTGTGGGTTAGGAGCTTTTGCTTTGGAGTGTTTTTTGTAACTGTTTATATTAAAAAGGACAGATGAGTGTGTTGCATTAATAAGGTCTCATTCTTTCCAATGAACATAATCCTGAATAGTCACGAGTCTTGACTGTCCCCAAGGCTGTTGAATTTGATGTCTTTCTTTTAGGTGAAAATACTAACTGCTGGGATTTTTAAATAGCTTTTTCTGTTTTCCTTTAAATTGGCAAAGCATGCAAATTATATAATTAGTGTCTTTGAAATCTAAAACTCTAAACTACTCATTAAAAAAGCTGACATTTCACAATGCTTAATAAAGATTTCACTTTGGAGTGGTTTTTGTAACTGTTTACAGTAAAAAGGACAGAGGAGTGTATTGCATTGACAAGGTCCCATTCTTTCTAAGGAGCATAATCCTCGATGTCCATTAACCTTTGACTATCCAAGAGTCTGTTGAATTCGATGTTTTTCTTTTAGATGAAAATATAACTACTGTTTTTTCTTTGCTGTTTTGTTTTCTTTCAAGTATTTTTAAGTAGCAGAGGTGATATTTCTCCTGTCACGTAGATGACGGTTCGTGATGTTATGGCCCCTCATTTTTCCATTGAGACATGATAGTTTTAGAGTGCTGAATGCTAATGAAGTTATCAGCGCTGAAAGATCTTCTCATAGCAGCTTTGCAGCTTTGTCTTCACACACTCAGGAAATGGCCTCCAAGTTCTGTGCTCGTTCTTTACTAAAATAGAAAGTTTGAAGTGGTTGTTATCTGTTAAGGAGCATAGGTCAAAGTAATATTTGGCATAAACACTGGTGGGAACATTGATGTTAAACTGAAGTATCTCCAAAAATGTCTTTCCAGCTCATTCATGTCCTCAACTGTAATGTCCTTGAGGCTCTGCCAGTAGTCTATCCTCCTTACAGTCTGATCATCCCAAACTTTGGAGGCAAGGAGAATGAATCCCAGGACTTCCGGTCAAGATGGTGACCTGGTAGGAGACTCATGTTCTCCTAGAGCAACTAGTAGTTCACCTATTTTCCAGAAACAAACAGAGGAAAAGTTACCACACAGGCTGTAGCTACACAGCAGCAATTGTGACAACAAAGAGTAGGTAAAAACGTCAGGATTCAGAGCTACACCACAGACTCGGACTGCGAGTCTGATTCTAAGATTAGGCTGGCTGACTGTGCTGTCATCTAGAAATGATGTTGAATAGAGCTGTGTTTTGTTGTAAGCTGCCCAGCATCCTGCCTCTCATCCTCTCTCTCCCTATCTCCCTCACTCTCCCTCTCTCTCTCTTACTCTCCCTCTCTCACTCTCTAACCCCTAACTCCCCTTACACTCCTTCTCCTCCTTTCCCACCCTTACCCTCTCTTTATTTCCCTTCTTCACTTCACTTGCCTTCTTCCTTGCCCCTCCTTTCCCTCC
>RJWH01003136.1:144685-175368 GCA_004363575.1 Solenodon paradoxus | reverse complement strand
GAGAGAGAGAGAGAGAGAGAGAGAGAGGAGAGAGAGAGAGAGAGAGAGAGAGAGAGAGAGAGAGAGAGAGAGAGAGAGAGAGAGAGAGAGAAAGAGAGAGAGAGAGAGAGAGAGAGAACGAACTGGTGGGCTGGAACACCAAGGAAGAGTCTGCTACAGGTGATTTAGGTGATTGATTCCTGGCAGGTGTGTGGCAAGACACCAGCAAAGTGTGTTGCAGGTTGCTCCCTTATCTCTGGGAACCCTGATAACAGTGATAGCTTTCTCTTCAACCTTGTGAACTCTTTCAGAGTTAGCCCTTTGATTCATCCCACCAATTTCATGTACTTCCACAACCATTCTTAGTTTAGTGACATTTTAAGATCCCCTCCTGCCTTTCCCTCTCCTTGTTCTACAGTTAGTGTGGCCCCATCACTGATGCACATTTTCCCTACGCTTCTCAACTTGAGAATCCCAGAGAAAGCCCTGAAATGGTGCTCCTGACTTTCCCAACACGTAAGGAAGAGCTGAAGCATATCTGGAATGGAAAACATTTTACAGAGTAAAAATGAATGGCCCGTGTCCCCTAGGTCACTTTTCTATTTAACATCAATTTCAATGCTAGCCTTATTCTCTTTCCTCTCCGCTTGGTGCTTTCATATCTGGATTCTTTCCAGTCTTTTCCAGCTAAATTAGTTCCCACGTTTTGATGATACAGTAGTGTTTATAGTCAAACAGCCTATTTATAGAAGCATGCATTGTCAGAATGCAAACATTTTTAAAAGGTGAGAAAAGAAGGTTGTGTTAATTGCAATTATGTCCTGAATGGCTTATGTTCCTACCTAAGTTGCCCGGAACCTGTCCTGGTTCACACTAGGTGATGAATATGTATTTTTCCCAGCGGAACGATCTTATCTTTAAATGGAAGTGACCTTGACTAAAAATGGTAAGAAAACCTAAGTTCCTTGAATTTTTCTTTTTAAATTAGAAGTTATTTCTGAATTTCAGACAGAAAAGAAATTGATAGTATGTTTGCAGTGAGCACCTAAGTCAGGGAAAGCTATAACATCGGATTTGGGAATCCTCTCTGTTCATTTCATGCTTCTTGTTGGTAATTATTAGTAGGGGGGTATTTTCCTATCTTGATTTGGTCAGTGACATTATCAGTACTATCTACCATTCTATTTTCTTTCCTAGGCATTTCTTTTCATTTTAACACAGCTTCCATCCTTCCAGTTTCTTACATCAAGGTCTTGGAGTCATTCTACCTCTAGACATTTTTGCTCCCACTTCCACATCCCATAAGTCAACACTTCCTATGAGGTCTACCTTCCAAATATCCAGAATACAACCTGCTCTTAATACCGGGGGTTCAGACCATCACTGTCTCTTCTTTGTCTGGACACAATGGGCTCCTTGCAGTGGTCTCCTTTAGACTTTGCTCAACATGGAAGCCAGTGCTTCCTTAAGAACTTTTAAAAGTCCGATCATTAAACTCCTCTGCTCAGAAACATTTATACCTCCCCATCTTAATTGGAGAAGTTAAAGTCCTTACAGTGGCCTTGAATCTCATCTACATCATCTCTGGCACTTTACCTTAGACCAGTTCTCCCTCCCCATGGCTTCTACCTGCCAACCTCATGGGTCCTTCCTGTGCCTTCTAGAATGTTCTTCCCACACACATCTCCATGGCTGCTTCCCTGACCTCCTCCAGGCATTTACTCAGATGTCATCTTCTCTAAAAGTCTTTCTCTGATCACTCTGTTTAAAATAGTTCCCTCCAACATTCCTATCCCTGATTTATTTTTCTTCATATCAGTTATCTCCATGAGACTTGCTTATCTCTTACTTATTTATATGTTAGTTGTGGGTCTTCCCTCTAGACAGTGTACTCCTTAAGTGTTGAAAGCTTTGTTCTATTCCCTGGTGTATCCCTGGAACTGTGTTGGGAGCTGACTCATTAAATCATTGCTGAATGAATGGGTAAATACTTTCCCACTGTTTTGATCAAGCTGTAATATTTAACTTAATTAATAAACCTTTTATCAAACCTAGCAGCCTCAGCCTTTCTATACTGTAACTTAAAAGTATCATTTAATATGCATTTAAAAGTAAATAACAGAAAGAAACTTTATCAGACCTGTATTCTTTAAATGAATGCAGTTCTATATGAAGTTACATTGAACTAGAATCAAACCTATTGATCAAGAAAGACAAACTGCTTTTTGAAATTGCCTTAAACAATTATTGCTACTCCATTATCTCTCTGAACCTATCTACTCAGTTTCATTATACTTATAAATTATGTTGCCTGATTATCAGGGAGAAAAAGATGTAAGAGGTTAGGAAAGTGATAGAAAATATGGCTGTGGTATTACACATTCAGGACATTCCAATTTTTGAAAAGTACTGTAATGTGTAAATGCTGGAAAACATTAGTTAAATCATCACATCAAGGGTGAAATTGTTATGAAAAGGGCAGTCTGAAGTCTTTTTTGAACATTGGTTGGCATTACTGACTAATTGGAAATAGCTGTAATAATATCCATCATAAACAATAATCGCCAAAGAAAAGCAGATCCTTTAAAGAGTAGACTGCCTGTTAAAGTACTGATGGCATTCCAAAGTCCATTAATAAGCCTAATTAATGGCATCCTATTTCAACATTGATGAGACAACTCTTCGACATGGTCTTTGGCTTGGTAACAATGTAATATACAAAGAACAGATAAAAAGTAAATATGGATGGTGCTTTCTTGTTACTCAGCCCAAGAAACTTTGAAACCACTTGAGTTTTCTCACTTAAAATGAGCAAGTGAAATTAATAACTCATTCAAATTGATTTCCTTTATCTTTGAGTTGTGTAAGTACACGTATATATTTATGCTTATGTGGATATTGAAATATATTCAAAGATGATAAATCTAGTCAAATGCTTTATATGGTAAAGAAGCATGATTAGACAATCTACTGAATCAAATCAGCTGAGTCAGAGGTATTTTTATCTTATGTAACTTGGAAAATTATTGTCTGGATACACAATGTTTTTTGAAGACCATTTTACTTTCCTTTTAAAATACTGGTTTACAGAACTTATTCCATGGAAGCCTGACATTGCCCCTTAGTTTAAACAAATGATATATTTTCAGTTGCTAGAGTATCATGATTAAAAAAAATTAGGCTATGTTAAAGTGGATTAGTTAAAATTGGATATTAGCAGAATGCTTTATGATTGCATTTTCTAAGTTTTTTTTTGTTTTCCATTCAAACCATCACCAACTAATCCTGATATACTTGCTCATAATCTTTCAACTTAGGATGCAGATTGTTTCACATCTGTTCTCTCCACTTAAATAATATATTTTTATCACAACGCAATGGATCTGCGGATAGAAAAGACTCAGAAACTATTGACAACCATTGCAAACCTTGAGAGATTGTATCACATTTACAATACGAGAGACAGGGAGGATTGCCATTAGATGGATATCGAGTGAAGCCCATTGAATTTTTTTCTCCTGTCCATTTTCATTTCCTCATAATTTTTTAAAGAATGAATGTTGACATGGAGAGACAGTGTCTTTGCAGTGGTGAATTTTTCTCTCAGCAAAATAAAAATGTTTGAAAGAGCTGGTTATTGAGTTAAACAAATAAAAGCCAAATATCGGGGATTCTGACTCCATCTTTACCACTGACCAGCTCTGTGACTGTGGGCAAGCAAGCTAATTTCACTGTCACAGCTGCTTTATATGTCAAGTGGGAATAGTAATTGCATCTAATGTAAAAATTTGATATAAAGATAAAATGATCAAATATATGTAACATGCTAAGAACAGTACCTGAAACATAGTAAACTCTATTAAATAAATGAATGAATAGGCTTTGGAATCAACCATATCATGGTTCAATCTTGGTTTTAATTATTAGCCACATGACGAGTTATGCAAGTTTTCTTAGCCTTAATTACTGCATCTAAAACATGGGGGAATTAATTTCTATCTACTAGGATTGCTATGTATCATCAAATTAAATTATATTTCACTATTAGAGTGGAAAGTCTATACATTTGGTTCTCTCTACTATTAGAAAGATATAGGAAAAACGACACTCTATTTGTATAAATCGGTACAACTGTTTTGAAGGACAATGTGGTAATATCTCTTATCCTTTTAAATACACATATACTTGTCCAGCAATTTTACTTCTAGAACTTTATGTCATTGATAAACTATAAATATATGTGCAAATAAGCTTATTGTACCTTTTTTGTAATAGTAAATAACTAGAAACAACTTAGAGATTCATTATTAGGGGACTTGTTAGGTAGATGAAAATAAACCTATACTATGAAATTTTATGTAGTCATGAAAATAAATGATATATAGCTATGGAAAGATATGATTATATTAAATAGTTGGAGAATAGTATATGATAGGCATCTTGCACACACACTAGTACTTAGAAACACAAAACTACATCTTGCAAAAGATATCTATACAAAAGTATCTTGAAATATATTTTATCTATTCAAAAGTATCTTGCATATAGTCAGCGCTCTATACTTAACTAATTTTGGTAAATATGTGAATACATCTCTTCTATTTTTCTCACTAATTTCTCAAATGTGCATCTCCCCTAATGAATTGTCCAAGAACTACAGGGTTTATACAATTCAAAAGGGGTGTGTCAGTTCAGCTCCTAACACCAGGAGGAGCCAGCACAGCAGGGCCCGCTAAGTCCTGTCTGGCTTCTCATGTCCAGATGAAGTTGTACTGACTGGTCCTGGCACCAGCTGCCAGGTGATACTAATCCAGGACTTTGGGGATGACTCAGTTCTCCAAGACCCTGAGAAATGATGATGGGCCATGTTTTTTCTGTGGATGGTGGACAGTGCTGTCCAAAATGACAGGCTCAGTCATTGCTCGCCAAATTGCAAGTCCAGTCATAGCCAGGTTCCCCGTAGGAGCCCTTCAAAGGAAATTCTTGGTCCCCGGTGATGAGCTGATGTCTTCTTATCCTTTTAGTGAGGCCTCAGTGTCCTTTCCTGATAGAACCACCCAACCAATTTTTATAACTTCAGGGAGAGATTGAACTCTAGATTTCCTCTTTCCCCAAAGATATTGGGGACAGGGATCCCTGTGAAAATGGGTCCATCTCCAATTTGAACTCTGCATACCAAGATAGGAGTAGCTAAAGCACATATGTCCAGTTGTCTCTTTACACTCTTATCGCAGGTTCTTGGGTATTCTCTGGCCTTACATTTATATAACTACGAGCAACTACTTTTTTTCTTTGCAGAATTAACACATATCCTTTGAGGTGACTTAATGGATTTGCCTATTAAAACAGGTAGCAGCAAATTGGGAGGAAATAGATACTTGTAAGGATAAGTATCCCTTTACTTAGCATTCCTTTGATCTGAATATATTTCAAATATATAATTCTCTTGCACAGATGTGTTTGTTTTTTGATGATGCATGTGTGTGTATAGAAACTTTTTGGAAGAACCCTCAAACCCTTATCTGTGAGGAGTAAGAGTGGTTGTGAGGACAAGGTTTTTGTATTTTACCTTATACCTTATTGCTTTGCTTGAATTTTTAAAAAACTACTTTGTAATAAGGATCAAAACAGGATTAGAGAAAAAGATAATTTTGAAAATGAGAAAATATCTTTTTCAGCATAGGACACACATTAAAACATGATTGTTTTCTTTCTCTAATTGTCACTGGTATTTTTATGACCCTGTAATCCAGACAGGGAAAGCCGGACAGGTCTAATATTTCCAATATTGATGCAAGTGTTTCTTTGTGGTGGAAATATGGGAGAAGAGTCAGCAGATTTGCACTATTTCAAGGTGGATTAGTGTTGTATAGGTGTTCTTTAGTAGAGTTTTTGCTCCCAGGGTTGCCATCTATAGTTGTGTAGGATGTGCACTGAACAACTGTCACATCTCAGAAGTATGTTCACATAAGAGGCATGGCAAGTTGGTATATTTACCACTGTCTTGGCCTGGAAGATATAAAGTGTCCTGTTTAAACAAAATTGTGACAATTTTCTAACAGATGGTATTAAGGCACAGAGGTACTGGTGAGCAAATCACAGCACTGATGATCCACTGTCAGAACTCATTCTCTCTAAGAGTATATTGTAGAAGGACAATCTCTTCTCTTGTCTGACTTCCACTTGCTTTGTAGTTGTGTTATCCCCGTCACTGAATCACGGTCTGGTAGCAGGAGGAGAACTCCAGAGGATGGTATACAGTCTCCTTTTCCTGAGCCTTCTTCTCAAACAAGGTACTAACAGAACTGGCAGGTTGACTGTCATTTACCATGAACAGAAGTTTTCCTGTGATTTTCCTGCCTTCTATCAGAGTGCTCTTAAGTAGACTGTGTCTGTGATTAAACCAGATGGAATTTTTCTGCCTTCAGACATGAAATACACCTCAAATTGTTGTGGGTGTTTACTGACAAGGTTTGAGACCTTTTGCATGAGTTTATTATTTGGTATGTTGCTCAAAATATAAGAACTATTGTTAGAAAACTATTTAGAACTTCCTAAAACCTATTTTTAAAATTACATTGGTATGTTAATATTTATTTGTGTTATTTAAGGTCAATACTTTTGTAATGTTAGTGTCAATAGCTGTGCTATGTCTTCAGTGTGTAAACTTTGGTACTTGGTGTTTAAATGTCAAAGTTCTTCATAAATACCTAACACTAATGCATTAAAAGAATTGACTTTCAAGAGTGTGCCCCTACAAGTCTGTTGGTCTTACCTAAGTACAGCAGTTAAATTTTCTGGTAACATTTCCTCTGACTATCATATTAAATAGATAAATGGTTATATTGGTTAGGACTTACTCAGTTGTAAGGGATAAAAACTCAAGTTGAAATGATCAAGCACAAAGTAAATTTATTCATTCCTATAGCAAAAAAATTCCTGAAACAGTGAAGGTTTCATGACCAGCTAGATCTAGGGGTTTGAATTATGTAACAAAGACCCAGTCTTTCTCCAGGTCAGTTTTAGTCTCAGATTGTATATTCAGCAAAAACAATTGTAAAGAACTCTATCCAGGTAAAGTACATTTTAACTATAAAATGCACATACTCAGGTTCAAGTCCAGCAGAAAAGGGCATACCTCTCTTTAAAATGATCATGTGTCCATCCTGACGCAATTGCTATAGACAGAGAAAATGACCTGCTGTTTGGCCAGGAGTAAATCATATTCCCGCCCCTGGAGCTAAGAGCGCAGTCAGCTTGACTGTAAGCCATAGTCTGTGATTGGGGGGAAGGACAAATTCATCAGAAGACTGTTGGGATATGGGTAACATAAGAAAAGACATTGGGGACACACTCTGGTGGAGCAGTGGTTAGTTCAGTCATCTCCAAAGGAGCGCAGGCCACATACCCCTGGGTTTAAGTCCCAAGTATAGGGGGAGATAGTGTGAACAACTAAATCAAAACAAAATGAAATACTTCCTCCTCCTTTCTGGAAAAAAAAAAGACATTGGGATGCAAATAGAAAATTTGTTCACTGTAGAGGGAGAAGAATCTAATCAAAACAAAGTGAATACCCTAGGTTTCTAGATAACATTCTTCTCTCAGGTGTCTAAGAACTAAAATAAAAAGCAACACCTTAAGCATCCCTTGGAATGTGAATAACAGTGGTGGTCGTGTATGATATTGTGTTATGCATTGGTTGTTCATTAGATTCACTTAAATCTTAGTGTCTTTTTTTCTAGATCTGATGAAAAGTGCTTGTAACATTTCTCTTTTAAAATGTTTTTTATTTTTAACTTCTTTATGAAGGTGAGTAGGCAGGTAGGCAGGAAGAGAGAGGAGGAAGAAGCATCTTTATTTTATTTATCTGTTTTTCTTCAGGGGTATGCGGCTTGCTCCTTCACAGGCAAGTGACCCAACTACTGCTCCACCAGGGTGCACCAACTTCTTTATTTTTTAATGTAAGCATTTGCTTCCTCCTCCCACTATCATATGTCTTTGTAGAAAACTTGGAAAAATCCTATGAAGCAGAGAAAAATGAACAAAAATCATTCAGATCTGCTACCTCAAGATTTTCACTATTAGCATCTTGGCATATTTCCTTTTTTCTACTGTTTCATTTTGCATAAAAAATTATAGGATTTAGAAGAGTTAATGAAATAGTAGCAATTCTGGGTGAGAAACTTGATATCTAGGCATGAAGATTCAGATATAAAATGTTTCCAGAACATTTAAGGTATGAAAACAAACCTCAAAAGACAGCTGCATTTTCTGTTGCTGTGTTCTCTCCTGCAGGCAAGACATTATTCTTTCTCGAGATATGAAAGGTTATTTCAGTAATATTGGCTTAAATCAAAGAGTCAGGTAATCTGTCATATGTCCCTGAGTTTTCCAATCAACAGGATTTACAATATTATTAATCGTATTTTTATGTCATTGTATCAGCCGTAGAGGTCCTGAGTAGTACTCCTGTGAGAATAGACAGTGTGTCATACATTTTTAATACACTTGATATTAGTCCTTCACAGAACTCCTCTCCATTCATATTGTTGTATTCTTCTATTAAATCATTTTTAAAATAACATGAAAGTAAAGTGAGGCAGAATGCTGCATTTACTTCTCTTGATGCTCTTTTCTCCTTTGCAAATGGAGATCATATTTAATAAAAGGGTAGGCCTCCCAGTTATATTAGCCTTGGGTCCTCATGGCTCAGTTTCTCATATACACATGAAGGCCATGGTTCCCTTTATTTACTGAACAAGGTACAGCCTCTGATGTTCATTTCACAAAATCTTGTACTCATGTCTGTGATTCAGATACTCCTTTTAATTTTGAATCACTATCCCCAGGGATCATTGACCACTTCAAAAGAAACTATAGGTCATGAAGATTCAAATTCAGCCATGGAAAAGTCCCTGAATGCTGCTGGTGCCCCAATGTCTTTAATTTTTCCTGCTCCTTGATTTTTAATAACATCTGCTTGAGTATTGTCCCACTCAGATTTGTTCTTCAAGATTCCAATAATTTCTCCTTGGTATTACAAAATATTGAAATTATTCTAAAAGAGGATCCAGTCATACAATTCCTAAGCTATTAGCATTTGCTTTCTTCCTTCTTCCAACATTTCAGTATGGAGCTTTCTCATCATTCACTTGACTAATCGATAAAGTTTAACATTGTCATAGACTTCTTTTCCCTCTTTCATCAGCCCTCCACCAATCCCAAACCAGTTGATAGAAAGTTCTGTCAATTCCATAGCATTTTATTTTATTGTTATATTTCTTTTCAATTTTTTTTTTTTTTTTTAAAGAAAAGGTACAGGCAGAATGAAGGCAAGTAGGCAGGCAGGCAGAAGAGAGAGGAGGAAGAAGTAATTTTATTTTGCTTTTATTTAGTTGTTAACACTGGTTGTTTCTCCCTGGACCTGGGACTTGAACCCAGGGGTATATGACCTGTGCTGCTTTGGAGGCAAATGACCTAACCACTGCTCCACCAAGGTACACTGGCCATAGCATTTAAAATCCCTGCCCCCTGCCTGTTTCTCTAGTCCCAGGTCTGCTAACAGGACTCTTCCAGTGGGGAACCAGACTAGCACCAACTCTGCATCCGTGTGGTATTTAAGATGGGCCTGACTCCACTTTCCTTGCAGTATTTAGGTCAAGTCATTGCTAATCCATAGGTTTTTCAGGGTCCCTGAAAAAGGCCTTCACCATTCACTGGGGGGTGCTAATTGGAGCTGCTTCCAGCCATATTTCCAGAACTTGGTTAGAACTGCCTAATCCCCTGCAGAGAGACATGGGTAAGAGGAGATTCATGGAGACACTGGGAGTGCCTGGATCTTTGGTGTCAGCCTTTGGAACACTAAGCCATTCTAATCCCTTCTTTCCTTTAGTCAAGTTGCATTTGGTTTCTGTCATTTGTCAGTCAGAGTATTGACCAGTCCTGAGTCTGTTGCTGTTTAGTTATGTTCAGCCTTCTTTGATCCTACATTTCACTTTTAGCTGCTGTCCTTTTTCTCCTCTCTGTTATAGCCACAGCTTCTAAAGACTGGTTTTTACTATCATGTCCACAATGTCCTTGATTCTACTTTCTAAAGAAAACAGCAATCTGACTTCAGCTTTTTCCACATCCCCACCCCAATAACATTGACTTCACTGAAATCCCAGACTCTACAAACAGGTCCAGAGGCTGACACATTACTCTTCCAACAGTTCATGAGACTCAGGGCTGTTTTCCCCTCTTCACTGTTGTCTCCATTGTGTCTGGTTCTCCTCCTGCCTCTCTGGACTTTCTTCTCAGTCTCTTTCTTTGCGAATTTGTGATGTCTGGGCTCCTCTCTACTCTCTCCCAGTTCTACTTTCTTTCTCACTCTACACATTTTCCCTAAGTGAACTTCTCTGTCTATACCAGTGGCTTTAATCATTACCTAAATATGATGAGTCTGTATTAGTCAATGCTTTTTTTCAGTTCAAACAGTGGAAGTCCAGCCAAATAGTTTAAGTTTTTAAAAAAGAAAATCTCTTGGTTTAGATATTGGAAGCATGTAGTGCTTGACTTGCGTTAGATCTGACTGCATCTGTGTGCTTACACATGGCATCTCAGTACCATCTCTTCTCACCAGATTGCTGCAGGATCTCTTCATGTCTCCTTCTCAATGGTAGTGAAGGATGAGAAATTTTTGCTCCCAGCCCCAAGAAGGACTCTGATTGGTTCAACAGTGAACCCTAACTAGATTGATGAGTGTTCTGATTGGCCAAATCCAGATCACATGTCCACTCCTGTGGTAGGAGTGAGGGGATGATGTTGGACCCACTTAAAGTATGTAGAATAGATTCTCTATGGGAAAGAAGTTTCCATGACCCAAGAAGGGAGAATGCGATATTGAACAAAATAAATCATCGGTGTTAAAAACAAAAAACAAAAAACTCAATCATAAGATTTCAGCCTAGTTCTCTCTCAGAAAAGATTTTTGTGTAAACAGCTGCCTGACTGGCAGCCATTCTTTTTTACACAAATTTGCTCTTTCTCCTTTGACCACTATCTTGGAACACTTTTTTTATTTTCATGCAGTTTTCCAGAGCAGAGAACTGTGTCATCCTTGATTCTTGCTCCCCTATCTCCCCATATCCCAAACCAATTCCTGTTCATTATAGGTCATAAGGATCTCATGTGACCATGAAGGAGGGACTTAGAAAATCACAAGGAACAGTGCACCCTGGTGGAGCAGCAGTTGGGCCAGTGGCCTCTGGAGGAGTGCAGTCCACATAACTCATAGGGACCCAGGTTCATGTCCTGGGTCCAGAGGGGAACAACTATTCCTCCACTCTCTCCCTGCCTGCTTGTCTGCTTGCCTTCGTTAATGCCTGTACCTTTCCTTAACAGCAAAAAGAACAAAATAAAAACAAGAACACAAACCCGTTATGATGGAACCATTGTATAAATAACAGCCATACTGATTTCTGGTTATATTAGAAAAATAAACCCATATTTTTATGTTGCCATCATTTGGACTTTCTCCAACTTCTAGTCAAAAACATTTCTAATTGACAAGGTCTTTGGTGTATGGGCTCTAATTTGTATACTAACCTGCCCCAATATATAATTTATGCTTTATTATAATTTGATATTTAATTTTCTCTCTGTCATTTAGTATATTTCTCTCTTGATCACTGCTATATCTCCCAAACCTAGCTGAGAGCTAAGACCCAGAGTGCTAGAATGAAATACGACAAAACTGTACCCACATTTCCAGTCAGAATTGAGTAGGAAAGAAAAGAGATATCAATAC
Source organism: Solenodon paradoxus (assembly GCA_004363575.1). Taxonomy (NCBI): domain Eukaryota; kingdom Metazoa; phylum Chordata; class Mammalia; order Eulipotyphla; family Solenodontidae; genus Solenodon; species Solenodon paradoxus. Next base: position 163,601 of record RJWH01003136.1, on the reverse strand, counting down.
CCAATTTACCACACTCCTCACCATTTATATTTTGTCCCTAATACTGATACCAGTCTTAGTGGTCATTGCCTTTATGCTTACACTGCTATCTAACTTCCAGTAGAGAACACTTTCTTTGTATCTGTATAATTATAGGTGATCAATAGGTAATTATAGATAAGCGATCAATAATATATATTTATTAAATGAATATGTGATTTGTACCAGGTCATAGCTTCTCAGTAGTCATGACTCCTTAGGATGCTGGAATCAACTTAAATGAGGCAAACTCTAGTTGACTCATGGAAATCCAGGTAATGTTATTAGTCTGGGGTTACTATAGCAAACAGTGAAAGATGTTTTACAAAACTGATTTCTACTCATGCTTTAGATCTCAACTCAAATGCCATTTTCTTGGGAAGGCCTCTCTTACATTTACCTTTTCTATAGGGTTAAAAATTCAAATGCAAAGCAAGTAACAGATGTGTATGATAGGCTGATATAAGCAGAAAGGCATCATAGGCATATTCTTTCAATGAGATACTGTCTTTATGTTTAAAAATGGAATGGTCAATCTTTTCCACAAAGAAATAAGTGCTCTCCTATGTTTTTGGAATTGAGCTTCTCTCTCCATCTCTCTCTTACTTTTTCATTTTTGATAGTTGCATATGAATAGACATGGAAGTCAGACAGCAGTGTATATGTAATGACTGTGGCCACTAAGACTTGGCTGCAGTATTAGGGATAAACTATAAATGGTGGGGAGCATGGGAAGTTACCTACTAATGCTTGTAGTCCAGTGTTTTCTTTACTACTCAACTTTGGTTGAAAATGTGTGTCCAGTTTTGCCAGATCTGATTTTTCAGAGGAGGTGAGATGTCTAGATTTTTATAGGAATCACTTCATTTTAAGGTTGAAGTCAAATGAAAACAAAGAAAAGAAATGAACAGAATAAATTGTGTCAAGCATAGCTGGAATTTAAGTCTATCAGTGATTCCTGAATTTTCAACCTCTGTTGTAAAGAATCAAATTCTTGCAGTCATTATTTGCTAATACTCTTCAAAAGAGTAGGTGGATGGCTATGTGAGTGAAAGAAAGATTCGTCTTTCTGCTTCTGGTTTCTTCTTCCTTTAACCTTGATTCTGGATAGTTGGCAGAATGAACTTTATCAGTTGCAGATTAGATCAGGAACAGAAATTGGTTAGTTGAACACCAGCATTTGACTCCTCATTCACCACTTTTAGGTTAAAACACAAACCAGCTATCACGGCCTTGTCTGACTCTTCATCCTCCCATATGTCTCATGCTCCAGGAGCATACGCCTAGTTGCTACTCCCTTGGGTAGCTGAGTCTGTCTGAATTTTAATCTTATAAGTCCCATAGACTAGAATGCTTGTCTTTTCATCCCTGCCATATTAAACCATACCTATCCTGCTAGTTCCATGTTAGGTGTTACTTTCTCTGTGAATCCTTCACAGATGCATGAAACAGAATTCATGAGTCCCTCTTTCTCCTCACATCCATATCCGCGCCCCCCCACCCACTTTTCCACCTATATAACATGGGCTCTACTCTAATATGGATAGATTATTCACTGTCTGTCTCTCTAGCTGTCTTACAAAACTTACAAAGGTAGGAACCAGATTTGGATCCCTTCTTGAGTAATCACTTGTATCTTATTGCTACTTTGCTTTTTTAACTTAATTTTTGTGGAACTGTTAATGCCTTTGCTTCCCAGTTTTAAGTTGGAAACTCATTACGGTTGAGATTGCATGACCTATATAAGACCTGGTATTTAATAATTATCTTTTTAAGATATATAAATGATAGCATCAAATTCAATACCTACGATGAAGATGCAGCGTAAGACTAGTGATGCACTCTTTGTTATCTTTAAGCTAAATTGATTTTAAGGACCATTAAGCTGAACATATTACCCTTAATTGAGGGGAAACCTCGCCCAGTTTTTTTCTTTTAAAGGAAAGGTACAGGCAGGAAGAGAGAAGAGGAAGAAATAGCCATTTATTTTTATTTAATTGTTCATCTTGGTTGTTAACCCTCGTCCCAGGTCGAGAGCCTTGTCCTCATGATGTATGTGGACCACATCCATTCGCCTAATCCACTAGAACACCAGGCCCAGCCCAGTTTTTTAAAAGCATAAAACCAGAATTATAGGATTAATAAGAAAATTTTATGTTTATGACATTTAGTACACAAAACAATAGTGCCTTTAAAATCAGCTTATCCACGTTACACAGAATTGTTTAATGAGCATTTAAAAATTTTTCTGGTTTTTGTACTTAAGCAGACCAAATTTCACTTTTGTAAACACTGTTTATTTACTTTGCAATGGATCCTTTGTCCCATCTTATACCTGCAGTGCAGTAAAGGGAAAATATCACTGGGGTGCGATCCCTGCGCTACCATTCTTACTACTATACTGGAATTTCCTGTAACGATCAGTGGAACTGCTATAGACCCATCCCATGACAGATTCTAGTGTGGATCCATCTGAAAGAAAATGGTGTATAATGTCTATTCTTCAGGGTGTTTTTGGTTGCAAGAAACAGAAACTGATTCTTTAATTTTTATTAGATTGTCAGCTCATGGAATCAATAGACTTGATATTCTTAATTCTGGAAAGTTCTGATTATTCTGAAAATAACCTATAATATATAAAGAATATTTAAAGAATCATGTTTGTTTTCCTTTCTATAAGTGATTTCACAAGAATTTTTCCTTAATTCTAAGGATAGCAGAATGTCTCACAGTCTCCTTAATTTGAAGACCTCAAAGGGAATTCTGTCTCTCTCTCATCATAACCCTGTACACCTCAGCCCTGACTTTCTTCCTTTCTTTGCTGTACTCTATGGGAAAAATGAAGTGACCCCAGGAAAGGAGACTCCTCCATTCTTTTAATAGGGACAATTGCATTCCAGGCTCTAAGTGAATTTCAGTTCAAGACAAGTGGAAGGTCAAACTCGGGATATTAATGAGAACCATATTTTTTCTTCCTTAGTTGCTATTAAAATGATAGATGCCAGTGCAGTGGGCTAGAGGAAACCCACTCAAGACCTTGAATGTTACCATCCATCGTTAAATTTCACACATACATGTGTCATTATACGTGAGAAATACAAGTGCAACCAAGCTAAGGCCATAGCTGCTTCCCTGTCTTTTCTGTCATGGGGCTGTCAAATCCATGCAAACAAAGAAGGTTCTCTTATTCTTGATTCAGTGAGGAAGAGCTGGAGCCAGATTTTGGTGGATACATTCCTGAGCTGGGTTCAAACCAGGTCAGAAGGGCAGGAGTCAGGAAGCAAAGCAAATTATCCCATACAGAATGCTTTCCTGAAAGATAATCTGCTCTGTTTATCCAATGGTCTTGATCTCTAACTCTTACTGTTCTGTGAACCATTCTTATGTTTAGTGATAGTTTCAAGGGTGCTGTTCTACTCGACAGTGGTCATATCTAGCATTTTAAATTAGAGTCCGAGGCAAAAAGGAAACTTTTTGATAGGGGTATAATGTGAGAGTGGAAAGAAAGGAAGAATGTAGGTCTGTTCAGACAGCATGGATCCATTGTCTGCGTTAACTCATTCATTCATTTATTCATTCAGCTATTTATGTGCCAGACACCATGCTAAATGGTGGGTGTGTTTGTCCCCAAAGCTACCCTCAGATCTGATGATTCACTAAAGGGACACACAGGACTCAAACAAAGTGTGTATTCATGTTTATGGTATATTATAGCCAAAGGATACAAATTAAAATCAGTAAAGGAGAAGGCACATAGGGTGGAGTCTAGGAGAGACCAGCTCAAGCCTCTAATTTCCCTCCTTTTTCTCCCAGAAATGATGTGTGACATGTGTGAAGTATAACCAACCAGTGAGACTGAGACTCGACTGCACTTTAGTGCTCAGGTTTTTGTTAAGGGTCAGCCACATAGGCATGGAGCATCCACATGCTACTCAGCCTCCAGCCCCCATACCCTCAGAGGTCACACCCAGAGCTCAAGGCAAAAAGGCATTTGCCATAGATCACATTGTTAGCATGTTATCTGATATGATCCAAAGTTCTAAGAATGCAAAAATTAGGTATATTTCTAGGACTTAGAGATATTCTTCCAGAAGCTGGTCAAGGGCCAGCCCTTTTTGGAATGTGGAGCTTTGAACACCCCCAGGCCTGTTGAAGTAACCCTTTATTACACACTGGGGTGGGGTTCTTTCTACCAAGAGCTTGGAAGTCTGGTTGGACATGCAAGCATATATGTTTAAAACATGTTCACACAGCTAATACTGTATTCTGTTACTTTGACTTAGCTCTTTTCCCTTTTTGCCAACAACTTGATTGCCTACTATATGCTTGGACCATTTTGAATACCAGGGATAGAAGAGTTAAATAAAATAATTACATAGATGAAATAGTATTCTAAGGGAGCTTTCACCCTAGCTAGGGGAGGTAAAAAATATTCAGATAAGTTAATAAATATACATTAGCTATTTTGAAAATAAGTAAAGCAAGATTGGGGGTTACTGAGAGATGGGGATATGGCAGTTGGAGTTTCTTGTAGGGTGATGAGGGCAGGTGCCACTGGTAAGGAGATATTTAAGCTGGGTCTTGAGGGAAAACAAAGAGAGAACCTTGTGGAGGTCTTGGGAAAGGGTATTTTAAGCAGAGGAATACTGTGTATAAGGCCATGGGGCAGGAACTTGCTTAGTATTCAAACAAGAGCAAGGAAGCTGTGCTGGGGCAGCAGAGTGAGGAGAAAAAAGAGGGGAATAAGTGATCATGGAGGCTGTAGAGTCTGGATTGATTCTCTGGGAAAGAGGGGAAGACTTGGGAGAATGTGAAAAAAAAAAAAGAGTCACATGAATGATCTGTGCTGTATTTTCAAAGGACCTGTCTGTGAGGAAAACACATTTTAGAAGACAAGGATGAAAGCGAGTAGATGAGATGGTAGTCCATTGTAAGATGCTGGTGGCTTAGACTAAGCTTATGGCAACAATAATGATGGTGGTTAGATGAGGTCACTATCTTTATCAATCTCAGAGGTAGAGTGGCAGGAGTTTTGGAAGGAATAGATATGAAATATTAAGGAAAGAAGGAAGGAATAAAGGAGTAAAGAATGACTTTGTTAAGATACTCATCTCAGTCTGAATTTCCCAATAACCTTTAATTTCTGGTACTTCAGATGAAGCATGAAGAGATCTAATGTAATGAACACTTATGCAATGTTTTCTGAGTTTAAAAAGTTCATTTAATTATTGAAATATGACATAACATATGAAGGAACATTCCCACTTCATAGATGTCAAAATAACATTGGGGATCAGGTCTAAGAATTGTGAAATGTTTCAGTCATGATTGGTTCAGCACAAAGTCTTACTTTTCATGTGTGATATCTTTATTTTATTAACCTCTATATCTTCAGAATGATTTTGCCTGCAAGTAGTAAAAATTTGAATTAAACTAGCTTAGACATTAATGACATTCCTTATGTTGCATAACTGCATGTCCAGTGATGGGACAAGTTACAATCATGATATGATTGGAACTCGGCGTTGTCTTTGAAGACTCAGGTTCTTTCTGTCTTTCTAATGTGAGACTTCATGTTGGTTCTCTGATAAAAGTGTTTCTCCTTAGTCTTGGAAAATGGCTTCAGGAACAATTTGGAATTCATGTTTTCTTGTTCCAATAAGAGAAACTTGAATAGAAACTGCTTAAGCTTCCCTCCGATTTGAGTGGAGGATGAAAGTCCTCTCATCAGTCTCATGGGAACAACTTACCTACCAGAGTTTTTACTGCTGCAGATATTAAGATGGTGGGGGTGTCATTGGAACCAGGTTCATCTTTGTTTTTTATGTAGGTAGTTCTCCTGATACTATAAAATTTGAAAAAAAAATTTAGTTGCTGTGAAAGATTTGGTGCCTATTAAAAATGTAAGTGCTACAGAAATCCTTGTTGAATTTGATTGAACTGAACGACATTGAGTCTATTGAGATACCCAAGCCATGCCCAGTTTTTATGTATTCTTTGACCAACTACCCATTTTCCCAGCTGAGATATTTTCCCCCTCTCTCCCTGCAATACCAGGCAGACACAATTTCAGGTTGCCTGGTTTAAAAGCAATTATACCGCTAGAGAATCTTGTTGCCTCTGATTTCTAAGTGCTGGTTGTTTATAGAATTACGGCTCAGATCCCTTTAGTTCAAAATGAACATGCCAATGAAACTGAAATGAGAATCTGCACTTCTAAATTGGATTATCGGCTTCCCTCGTGTACCAGTTTGCTCGGCTTCTCCCTCAGCAAAGTTGCCAGTGACTCTCAGCAGCTTAGTTTTATGGCTTATGCTGGATGGTAGGAATTGGTGCATCTGGTTAACTCATTAGTTATGCTGCATCTTGGGAACTGTGTGCATGTTGCCACAGTAACACACCAATAGGCTTTCCTAACCTTGTAAAAACAGGTTTTAAACCTAAAACAAAACAAAAATCTTGAAAGGAGAATAAGCTAAAACTGTCAGTTCTAATTAGCATGCACCGATACAAAAATTTAAAAAACCAGACAAGAAATAGGACATAGTCTTTTTTTCTCTCTTGCTTTCTGCTTGGGAAGCCCTTTTCTGCTTTTCTTTGTAAAACAGAGTTGAAATCAACATAGCTATGCTGATGTAGTAGGAATTCAAACAGCACGTTTTCGTTGCTAACTATTTTTGTATGGCGCTAGCATAATTGATTTACGTGCTGGAGCTGGATTTGGGTTTATCAGCTAACTCTGCTGCCGAGCTGTAGAGAGGAGGCAGTGCCATGCAGCGTTTTCATGAACTTGATAAAAAAAGAAAAGTGTGTGGGTAGTTTAATTTCTCCCTGATTGAAGTGTGAGAAGATTAACAGGGTTTCTAGAACAGGATAGAACTTCCAGAGTAAATCAGAGTTGGGTCTAATTTCAGCCATGTTACCTTTTAATTTTTAGAAAAAGATTGCACTTAAATATTTATTGAAGGGTCATTTAAAAAATATTCTAATGAAGAACTATAGATTTATAATCATATACCAAGAAAAAACTTATTGTAGTGTCAAGATTTTGAAAGAAAAAAACAAACAAACAAAAGCAATCAAGGAAAGGCAGAGAAGTCTGATGTTAAAGCTGAAGGAAGCAAACATGGAGCTGAATATGAGAGCTAGGAGCTGGCCTCTGAATTCTTGTGGAGCATGATGCCCCACTCTTGTGTGGCAGTATAATTCACTCTCTTGAGGGGGAGTCTGAGTCACACTCTTGTGGGGGAGTATGATTCCCACTCTTGTGTGGGAGTATAACTCACACTCTTGTAAGGGAGTGCAATTCACATTCTGTCCCGGGAAAGGGGAGGATGCTGATGAGGCTAAAGATCTACAGACTAACTTGGCCATCCTCTTGATTGGCACACACTCTTCAGGGAGCAATTTACCTTCTCTGCCAAGAGAAATAAAAATACGGCAACACATTGGCAGCTGCTAATGAGAATGAAGAGGCCAAATGGGAAAACTGGGATTCATTATATTTATTTAGCTAGTTTTGCACTAGTTTACACTGTGCTCTGAATGCCACTCACCCTCCCAGAGTTTGTCTCCCCTTTCAAGATAGGACTGAAGGTAAGGGCTCTATGCTCAGAAGACCTAGATCTTTCCCAGGACTCAGCACATCTCTGCTTGTCACCCTGTCTCTGCCTCACACTGGATGTGTGTTTGGTTCAGCTTCGACAGCATGTGAGAACCATCTGGTAGCTTTCAGAAAGCCTGATGCTCAGATCCATGAATCAGAGTCTCCAGCATTCTTTTTTTTTTTTTTTTTAGATCTTCTTAGTGTCTAGTATGCAATCAAGGTTGAGAACCACAAGTTTGAAGAGTACATATTATCCAGACAGCTCAGAAGGGGCTGGAGGGGTAGAAGTCTTTACTGTGCAGGGGACTCACTAAATAAGAGCAAAAGAAAAATTTTATGATAGTGGGAACAGGAAGAAAATATTGTGATGGATGCTATACAGCTTTTTTAATCAAGAAAAATATTTAAGCGGAAACCAATGCTGAGCCGAAGTGATACTAATGACAAGTATCATTTATTAGCAGGTAATTTTGTGCAAGGGACAGATGTCGGTACTTGGATGTCATCTTTTTTCAGTCTTCCTAGCAACCCTACAGGGTAGCTGATTTCATCCACTTGACAATGAGGAAACAGGGGGTCTGGGGAATATAGGTAATATTATACAGCTGGTAGAGCTGGAATCACATCAGTAGTGGGAGATTCCAAAACTGCTTCCATCCTATGTCCCACCCTTGGTTTCCTCTACTCCTAGTCATCTGAGAGCCATAGAAACAAGGGCGTTTTTCTGGATTCTTCATGTTCTTCCTGATGGCCTCCATTTTTCTCCTTGCCAGTCCTTCTTCCCTTCTATTTTATTTTTCTATCTTGTTTTATTCCTCCTTCCCCCCACCCCACTTTCTCTGCTAAGGCCAATATTAGAATGTTTCAATTGTGCATTGCAAAAGCTGTTTCCTGGCACATTGAATACTTTCTTACCATTATTTGCATACATTCCACTCACAGCACACATTTCATTAAACAGATGGGGGAGCTGAGAGGAAGCAGTCTCATTGTTTCTCTATGATTTGAAATATTTTCCCCAATGTAAGAATTGGACCATACATTTCCCATACTGTAAAACTTGACTGTTGCCAAAAGGCTCCTCACTAGAAATCAGGGGGAAAACAAAAGACAGAAGTCTCACACTGTGGGTCTCTGCAGTTGGAATTTGTACACCCTGGGTAAGTGGCTGCTATTCACATTTGTCTGGGGCACACAGAGATGCTGAGGGTGTGACGTAACATGACGATTTGAAGAATGGTGTGAAATTGTGGTGGGTCCTTCTGTGAATCAGGATGAAGAATGCTTTTGTCTGCAAATGGATGATTAGCTGCAATTGAGATTCCTGTTTCCAATATAGTTCAGGAAGAGACCTATTAAAATAAGCTGCATCCATTTATATAGCAGGGTGGCAAACATAATTGGTGAGTTTCTCATTTTTCCATGTTCCTTAGCCCCCTGACTTATTTATGAGTGTTAGACAGTAATGAAAAAGATAGCCTGTAATGAACTACAGCCGGCAGAATATTTTTCCAATCTTGCTAAGAGTTCCTTTTCTTCCAAATAAAATTGTCCCTTTCTCCCTGTAATCATTAGTCTGTGTTTCAAGGATAAAACAGAATTAGAAAGTTTGATATCCATAATTAATACATGTTTACCATGCCAAATGGTTTGTGGCTAGAGAAAACAAGGGCAAGAAACAGTACAAGAACTTCCATTCTGTGATTCTCAATTAGCAAAGACACATTAGCTACTTCCTGAGGAGGGTGGTGTCTTCAATAGCTGTGATTTGGAGTGGGGCGCAGCCACAGAACTTATTTGAATGGCATCCACACCCCACCCCACCCCACATCACCCCCTGGAGATTGGCTATTGGATATTCAAATCATGTACTGCATTCTTGGCTCTTATTTTTGTTTTTACATAATTAAAAAGTGGAAACAAACTTGTAACAAGTCATCTGAAGAATTGGACTAGCAGTTGCAATGTGAAAAGCCAAACCAAACAGCTGTCCAATATGGCCATGATCATTGATATTTCTTTAAAAAAAAAAAGATGGTAATTACCATTTTGGAATATTGGCTTGTTCATAGTTCCCACATTGAAAAGTCCCCATATTTTTGATGGAAATCAGAAATAATGTATGACTTGCCTCAAAAATGATAGCTTTGTATCTGTTCCTGGAAATCATTAAGCCTCATCTTCTCTCTGCTATGTAACCCCATGTTGTGCTGGTGCCATGGCATTTTCTTCCTGCTACTTTTTATTTGTGGTATTTATGCATTTTATTGATTATGTGACATAATAAAACATAGCAAGTTGGAGCCGTATGTGCTACACATTTTGTTCAACAGTGATGCAGAATGTTCGGGCTCTGCTCTCCACTTGGAGAAACATCTTGCTGGGATATAAATAGATTTATAATGACTGCTAGGCTCTGTGCCTGCAAAATATCCTGGTAGGTAGCTCATTATAGAGCTAACATCATTAATAAAATAGCTGAAAAATTTCACAAGTACGGGAATATCTTTTATATCAGTAGCTGTAAGGAAAAGACCTCGCGTATGCATAATTTGAGACTCATTTTAAGCTATAATTTATCATCATTATCTGCATATTATAATGGCAAAACAGGTTTAATTGCTTTTGACTGGACTGGCATGATGAGGAGGAGAAAAGTTAGTAGCAGATGGCCCTACTGTCAAAACTGCAGTCTCTTAACCCAAAATAAAGTAACAGCCTTAACAGAACTTGCTTCTGGTTTCTAGCTCTATTTTATCTTGATAAGCATGAATTAGCATTTTCTGGTATTGTAATTGTCTAGAGAAGAGTAGAAACAGTCATTATTTACAGAAGACTAAAATAGCCATGAAATTCAACTTTAGCAGGTTTGAATAATCTAACATTTTTGGATTAACAGAAATATTTATTTCTGGTATGACTTAGTGGGTTTACAAGTATTTTCCATTCAAGCTTTAAAATATTAAGTTGTTGCCATGTGTACATTTTAGAACATATCCATTTTGGCATTGCATAATATATATGTGTGTGTATATATATATTTTTTTTCTTTATTATTATTTTTTGTTTTTGGTGTGCCCTAGTGGCTTAGCAGTTATGTCCAGGACCTCTGGCTGTCATATTCCATATATATCACAAGGTTCTGGGGTCAGGACCTTGGGTTGGGGGTGGAGGAAACAAACAAGAAGAACATCTAAATAAAATTTAAAAATGGCTTCTTCATCCTCTCTCTTTCTTCTTACCTACCTACTCAGCTTCATTCCTGCCTGCATCTTTCCTTAAAAAAAAATCTATCTATGTATATCTATATGCATCTATATAGATATATACGCACGTGCGCGCACACACACACACACACACACACACACACACATTCTTCTGCGCCTCTAAACTTCTCCAATCTTTTAATAATATCAGTGACAAAAACTATCGTATTTGGAAAAGCCTGCCTCTTTGTGAGCATGTAATTTATCCAGCAGCCTGTAAAGATGCACACTATTTACATTTCACTGTGTTTGAAATTTCAGTATTGCTGCACCAGTTGCAATATGACCTGAAAGGGTCCTTCGGTATTAAACACAACACAGGTGTGTTAAAAAAAAAAAAAAAAAAATCCCACCCTACACAGTCATGGAGTTTCTCAACAAAGCACAGAATTTAAGATCGAATCATAAGAATTCGAACTATAAAGCTGCAAAAATTAAGTCTTCTTCTCTGTCTTTTAAGACTTTGGTGGCCTGAGAAGAACACAATTATCAGGTGGTAGATTACCCTGGTGGCTGGTCAATGCAAGTAAATTAACTGCTTCAGCTGATAGAAGAGAAATGCCAGCTAAGAGCAACTTAAGTGAAGGTGACATGCTATCTGCAAAATAATGTGAATTCGAAAGTGCAGTTTAACCCCAAAGTAAAGAGAAAAAAAAAAAAAAAGAATGGAGCAATCTGCCAGACTAAAATAATGTGCGACAGAGAAATTATTCGGAAATGGAACTGGTTATAGAGATACAGATTTATTATTTGGTTGCTGTCATGATAAATTTGCTTCAGCTATGCCCATACATGTTACAGTATTCATGTCTGAGATGAGTGGAAATGTTGCAAAAGGGTTTGCACAATTGAAAATTCATTCTGAAAATATAAATGAATAAATGCTCTTTCTTAAGAATATATATACACACACACATATACCACACTCACATACATACATTCGAGACATATATATTTCATACTTAAAAAGAAAAAGATAAGTTAGTGAATTAAAATATCCACACATCTTAAGGGATTTGAGGCTATAAAATGAATTTATTTTATTACTTATTGGTATAAATGGTTTAGCAAACCATTTCAATGGCTAAAAAATGGTTACTTTGATTTAATACAAAGCAGTGACTAGATACCATATGGATCAATGTTACTAGTAAGTATTATTCATTAATTATTAGTAATCTACTTAAGTTAAATAATTTAATCTTACCATGTTTTTCTTGTTTTGTTCTTACATATAGCAATTTTTGCTCTCATGTGTTATCTTCATCATAGAGTAAAGTTAGTAAAATGTTATGAAAGGCAGAAGACTCAGGACATGCAAATACTTTTGATATAGGAGAGAAATTAGGTAAAACCTGTAGTTGAGATTCATGGGAAGACATTCATTTTTTGGCAAGTTTGGTCAGAAGATTGCCAGTTTACTTCATAGACTTTCATTAACAAATTACATTGCAGTCGTCTGCTGATCTGTTTAAGGAATATTGTTGCATATGGCACCTGTTAGGACAGTTCTAGTAATAGAAGTTTGCCTCTCCTTTTTCTAGCTTTCTGTTGAGTGATTATTGTCATTTGCTAGCAGAGTTCTGCTTGGAGTCCTTCGTGATACCAGGCATCTTTTGGTTCTACTCAGCTGTGGCCATACCATTGCCTTCATGCCTTCAACTCTTCCTTTTGATTAAACATAGCTCCTGACTTTTATTCAGTGACTTCTGTCTCTAATTCTGAGGCATTTAACATCCATCCTACCCAGGCTGAACACTGTATTTTGTATCAAGTGTAGGGTAGGAAAATACATCTTTCCTCTACCAGTTTTAGGTTCATTGTCTGGAGTCCTGCAAATTAGACTGACAAAAGGCAGTTTAATAAGAGAAAACAAGTAGAAGCTTTAACAATATGCACATTTTGCAGACCTGTGAGAGCACTCCCATATAGGAATTGAAAGGTGGTGGTTAGAACTTTTAGGTTATGCAGCATATTAACAAAAGAACAATACAGTTGTAGAGAAGTGACAAAATAAAGGGAAAGGACTTTCAATTTCTGAAGACAATGAATTGTGAGAAGGGAAATGGTAGAGAAGCGTTAGCAAGTAAAGTTTGTTTGAGTAGATTCTAGGTAGAATCTTTTTTTTTTTTTTAACAGCCGCCCCCACTCCCGCCCTCCTCTGGGGGTGACTGGATCTTGAACCCTGGTCCATAGGCTTATACGGCCTGCACCTTAGCCACCTGAGTCATGGGGTGCCTCTCTCAGTGCCATCTTGTCTCTTGGGTTAAGGTTGTCAACTTCTTCTTGGTATTAGAAATAGAGGAGGAAGGGGATACACCCTCAGAAGGGGAATTTATGTTGTTTTGAGGTGGATAGGAGGAAGTCAGAAACTAATCATGTAGATGCTTGTCCTCAATTCCGTTCAATTAAATATAATCAATACGCCCAAGAGGCAAATTTTGGGAGTGGCACCCTTCAGAAGCAGTGTAATGACAAAAATGTTTCACTGTGTGTGTGTGTGTGTGTGTGTGTGTGTGTGTGTGTGTGTGATCATCTTGCACCCTGGTTTCCAGGCATCAAGAAGTTCATTTTAGACACATGCAAGTGTAATGTTTTATGGCGCGCCAATCCTCAGTGTCAGTGTCCTTGTCAGTATTAGTGTCATACTGATCATATATGTCAACAATTCAGAACATGTGCACTCCATCTTGAGATGTATCGTCACATTTGCTGCAGCATCTCAGGAAGGTATTTTCATGATCCCCACTCTACGGATCAGAAACCAATACTCAGAGCCACACAATTCATAGGAGTGACTTTTGATTCCAACTGTGGCGGTCAAAGGAGAAGTTCCCCCATTTCTCTGAGGTTCTTTGCAGGCTGAACAAATGAACAAATTAACATTAGGCACCATGTGTAAGAGAAAAGCCCAGATTTAGTAACATATGTGTGGAGAATTTCCATGGCGGTAAATTTCTGAGGTAGCTGGGGCAGACTCATGATTTATATCCTTGTGCTGAGGCCTGGGAAGGGGACCTGGGGTCTCAAGGGGAGAAGGAGTCACGTGGCAAGGATGACATTCCTACTTTTACTCTAAAAGTATAGATACATAGCTCCCCTTTCTACATTCTTCTAGAGAATAGGGACAAGAGATTATTTTTTGATTAGGAGAAGGGTAGAGGCCCAGAGGGTGGCAGATGGCATCTTTGATTAAGGGAAGGGCTACAGGGTTAGAAGAATAGGAGCTTCTGCTTTGCCTCTGGGGCTGTCCTTTACTGCCCTTGATTCTTTGTGTTTGAGCAGAGTACATACAGGAGACCAGTTCTGAGAAACTTGAGATGTCATGGTTTAATCCTATCACAGCCTAGAGCTCTTGAATGCCTATGTCTAAGCTGTTAACTATTAAGCATTGCTATTGTCCCAGAATTTCAGAATTTGGATTCTTTATAATTAAATGAAGTCATATACCTATATGTATAGCTATATAGATATATACCTATATAGATATATGTGTTGATACACACACATATGTATATATGTGTATATATGTACATATATACTTAGTCCATATACTGTCATTCTGGAGATACAGTTTTGTTCTTTTTATTTGCACAATAGATGGCCATAACTAATCACTTGGGTACTATATTTACAAAATTCTGAATGACAGCTTTTCCTCCAAAAAGTCTCTTTTATATTTAAACTCATCTTGAAAATATAGTATTGATGAGAGTCCTTGAAATGACTGGTATTTGAAAACTTATTGAAATAAAAAATAGAAATGAAAAGTAGGATCAGTAAAAAGGGAGTAGAATAGTAAGCAACATAATTTTTTTTTTTTCAATGGAGCTATTTTATGTTTTAAACAAATTGGAAGCAGCAATCAAATTAATGTAGAGTAGAAGCAATTAGTTGGGGAAAGAGAAAGAAGTTTTACTATAATAAAATCTATTTCATCTAATTCCTGTGTGATGATTTATAATATTCTTCTCTAAAATAATACAAAAAGAACATTTTGGAACTGCTATTGGAAATGCACATTTTACCACTGGAACGCATAATTATAGCCTACTATATTAGCTTACATATCTTTTAAATATTTATTCCTTTGAATAATTGGATTTAGGAGATTTAAATTCATTTAGTGAATATGCTCTTAATTTTTCATATATTTTGATAGCATACCAGTCATTTACTTGTCGAGCATCTAGTATATGTAACTGAAAACTGTGGAACTTTACAGCAAAATTATTCCTCTGAATTCTTCTGAATATTTATATCCAAAAGAAAATACCCCTTACAAATGAGGACAGCCCAGCTCCTGATTTACTTCTGGTGCCTAAAAATTAATTTGACTAGCCTTCTATTTTACTTCCCTTTGTAGTCGCAAGTAACGGTTAAAAATAAATGAAGACAATATCACATCAAAGCCATTCCAGAGCTCCGAGAGGCTGATAGGCTGTTGCCATGGTGCCCACCAGCCGCTCGCCATTGGAGTTTGGCAATAGCTGCCTTAGCAAAATGGGCCTAACTTTTGTTTTCTACAGGAACAGTAAGACTCCAAAGGCCTGTGTTGACAGGTAATGAGATTTAATTCATAAGAGGACAAAAAGGGAGGGGGAGGAGGAGGGGGCGTTAGGGAGAAAATATCTATATTCATTGCTTAATCAAATAAAACTCTTTCAGAGGATTCTGGGAATTCTCCCCAGTAGCTTCCCAAGCTTCCCTTTGATAGCTGTAAACAAATTACCTTACGAATAACTTCTTAATCAGGGAAGAGAAGTGCTGTTCTCTACTTGATCTTTCCCTTTGGGTGGTCCCAGCCAGAGAGCAGCCTTCTTCCTCCTGATAGCTTGGCTTCTGAAAAGCCATATAGCATTATGCTGACAGCTGTAGACCTCTTTTTTGTTAGGATAACAAACATCCTGTGTTGAGGACAGCATCAAGCCAGCTTGCAGTATGCCCAATTAGAGAAGCTAAAATCTCATTTGTTTCGCCATGGGAGCCCCCTGAAAGCACACCGTTTTGGCCTCATTACAGTATTTTTAACTTTACAAAAACAATTTCATTATGGAAATTAAAGAAGCTCATTTGGCCTTTGCATGTATACCGAAGTTAATAAATTCCAGAAGTATTTCAACTACCGCAGCATGTCATTCTGTCTTCACTTAATCATCGTCAATAGTTGCTCTGCAGAAGATATGGTGGGTCCAAGAAAATTATCATTTTCATTTGCTCTTTGCTGTGCTTTGATTAAAAAACAAACAAAGCTGCAAGGAAAAAATATGAACTTCAACTGTGTCAGAATAGAATACATTCATGAAATTGGTGTCTTTGTGGCTGGGTGATCGTATGAATACCTTACCTAAGCTAGGCATTCTGCTTCCACGTAACTTCTTTGGGATAGTAGTTACAACCTAAAAAATTCAATTAAAATAATTTGCTCTACCAATCAGTACTCCTGGAGTTGATACTGGGTGTGTAAAGAAAGTGCTAAAAATGTCCACAGTTATTATGATTTGAAAAAGGAGGAGTTTTCCTACTGTGGAAATACAATAAGTCCTCAATTTTTATAGTCAATGGGTTCTTGGGAAGTAACTTTAAGTGAAAGTAAGTCCTTGAATAACATTGATCCTTACAGCATGTCTTTCCAAGTTCAAACGGATTTTTTGTTTTCATTTTCTCATCAACATTATTACAAATCAACTTTAAACAAACCACATTATTCCAGGACCTGCTATAGTTGACGTTGTCATTCCAACTAAGAGGGCAAATAATTCAACACGTAGTCAAATGGTGATGCTCGGTGGTGTTGAATTTGAGATTGCCAGTAGGCTTATACAATAAAATAGCTCTATAACTGCCCAAGTGACAGATATGTTGTGCTGTGTTAATACCCAGCTCCCTTCACATTGGACCCTCTTCTGGGTGACATGGAACACTTAGTTACTGAATATGTTCTTGGGCCCAATTCCATTGAGGGTTTGTGTAGAGACTACCTCACACTAACAAACAATTCTAGTACATCAGCACAGTATCTGAGAATTCAATTCAATTTTGACATGCTCTACCTGGAAATAACATCAGATAGCACAGTTAAGGGCTCAGTCTCTCAACACCATGTTCCACTTTAGATGCTAGTCACATTAGACTGTTACCTGTGCTTATGACCAACTGATTATAAATGGGGGTTCCCATGACCTCCTCTTTACATTTGACTAATTTGCTACAACAACTCACAGAACACAACACTTATTGGTTTATTATAAGAGGATACAACTCAAAGACATATAGAATGTATACAGAGGGTAAGGCATGGGGAAAGGGCTCTGAACATCCATGCCGTCTCCAGGAAATCACTCTCCTTTCCGTTCCATGTGTTTATCAACCTAGAAACCCTTTCAACCCCATCCTTTGTGGGTTTTATGGAGGCTTCATTAAACATGATCGATTAATTAATTGGTCATTGGTAATTGATTCACCTTCCAGCATATCTCCCCTCCACAGAAAAGTTCTATAGTCACAAGATTAGTTCTCCTGGCCACCAGTCCCAGTTCTTAGGTGAGGTCCGAAAGTCACCTCATTAACATAAAAAAATATCCTTCTCCATGTCAACAATTAAGGAAATTCCAAGAGTCTTGGAAGATATGAGCTAAGAATTGTGAAGAATGACCAGCTATATATGAGAACTGTTTTGGTCATCTGAATGATTAACTACTTTTCTTAGAGATAAAGATGCCGCAATTATGTTCTGAGAAATTATGGACCAAATCAATCAATTTTTCCTTTTCTCCTTCAAACTTTAGATATTCTAAGATGATTTCATCTATACCAAATTGAAATCAATAAGATGATGACAATAAACAGAAAACCTCTAAAATGATAACATTGAGATCTAAATTACTAATTAAGATGTAAATGCATACTTTCCCTCCCTCTATCAGAAAACAGGAAAAAAAAGTATATTAAATTTTTACAAAATGAGGGTGGGGGAGGAAAGGAAGAAAACAAAGATGTATTTATAAGCTAGAGAAATGTATTATCTTACACTGTGTCTGTAGGTCAGGAGTTCAGATATGACATTTTATCTGATAACCACCTGGATGATTGGTTCAAGTTTTTATTAGTTTTCTAGGTTTATGGTGACAAATGCCACAAACCAAGTGGCTTAAATCAACAGGAGCTTGTCATCTTGCATATCTAGAGGCTAGAAGTTCAAAATTAAGATGTTGACGGACCATGCTCCCTTTAAAACCTATAGAAGAGTATCCTTTGTTGCCTCTTTTATCTTCTGGGTTTGCTTGCTCTCATTGGCTTGCTATCTTTGGCATTCCTTGGTTTGAAGATGCACCACTCTGAAGGAGAAGCCTTCCCAAAATGTTCAAACAGGCCTCCCCATGATGTCCAGAATAGGCCTTCCTAAGACATGTCACTTTGGCATGTGGATTATTTTGAGTTAAGATCATTCGAGGTCCTACAGGCTCAACAGAAATGTTCACCACTTACTTAACTACCTAGAAGAATGACAGTTGAAGTTACTCAGCTTTAGGATTATTTCCAGAAATAGTTTTTTGTTTTTCTTTTAATTGGAGAAACATATTTAAATGACATGTCAACATCTAGTTACAGAGCATCTGGGGTTTATTGTATGAGTCACTTTCTCCTTGTCATGAGAGTCTTCCTCCTCTCTGCTTGGAAACCCAGTACCCTACCTCTTAGCTCAAGATAAATAGCATTGTGTTATCCTATTTATTTTAGAATTTACATCCACATAGATTATCCATACTTATGAAATCAAATGTTCTTTTTCTCCTGCTTAACTGTCTGATGTTAATTTGATTGCTCAACTAGCCTAAAAAAATTTTAGAGGGGTAGGAGAAATTTCCTTTCCATTCCTACAACTCTAATTTTTGGTTCCATTGTCACATGATTATCTTCTGGTATATCTCTTCATCTCTCTCTCTCTCTCTCTCTCTCTCTCTCTCTCTCTCTCTCTCTCTCTCTCTCTCTCTCTCTCTCTCTCTCTCTCTCTCTCTCTCTCTCT